>CAJHQP010000957.1:0-140385 GCA_905132765.1 Moricandia arvensis
GGGTAAATATGATACATATAAACTTTACCGAATTGCAGAGTGATCGTGCTGATAACGTGTTATGATGAGAACCGGAATTTTATGTAATCGATAAACTTTAAATATGAATAAAAATAATACCGGTAGAGATGTTTGAATATTAATATGGGAAGAAAAGTTTTATTTTATATAAAGAGAGAATAGAACTCGATGCCTTTTACAATGAACGAATTTGTTCATATATATAGAGATTAAAAACGCGTATGAATAGTGAAATGGGCTCCACACGTTTTCTTTTTCTTTCGGTGCTTTGACTTTCATAACAAAAACTACTTTTTAGAACTTTTAGTGCATTCCCTGAAATTAAATTTGTTTCAAAACATTAAAACCACTTTATGACGTTGGTTTCCATAGACTTTTTAGCATTTTTTTTAATATGTGACTTTTCGTTAACTATTTTTTTAAAAAAATAAAACAAAAATATACCATACCAATCAGTAACTTAATATAGTATTCTACACCTACTAATTTTAGTTTTCTGTAATTAGTGTTTAAGCAAACTAAATTATGCTTAATCTGATTAAAATAAAAATATTAACTAAACGCTAATTTTTAATCAGTGACTTTTGTTCACTTAATACTCTTCTTATAATTCAATAGTTACTTTATCAGTTATATTGTTAGTCCCATAAATTAAAAATTGGTCATAAAATGTTATCATACTTACTCATATTTTCATTTCTTACTAAGTCGCCAACTATTTATAAAGATTGATAAAAAAAAGTCTAATTTAATAAATTATCTTATTTGTCATCCAATTTTAAAATCGCCTTGGATCAATTATTCCGCACTAAGCTATTTAAATAATCCGCAAATGAACTAAAGCGTGTGCAAATGTGATGTATATGCTGATGCTGCCATGCTGGTGATAATGATACAGACAAAAGTCATTCTTCAAGCTTTTTTTCTAAAATGGCCCCCCCCCCTAAATTTCTCTCACTACATACACTCCAATCTTATCTAAGGAGACAAAAAATAGTTTCTTTATATAAGAGAACTTCAGAAAATCTTGTGAGGGGGTGAGAGATGGGGAATCACAAGTTCAAAATTTCAGATATGATCCCAAGTGCATGGTTTCACAAACTCAAAGACATGACTAAACAGTCTAAACCCCAAAACAAATCTTCTTCTCATTCTCCCTTAAACACTTATAACACGAAGAAACTCTCCTCAGTTTCTCTTCCTCATCACTCCAACAGCTTAGTAGGTAACAGTCCTCACCATAACTCACCAAGAAACTCTATTCACACAAAAAGGATGAGTAAAAGAAAGACACTTTACAAACCATCTCTTAAACCAATCACTCCTCCTTTTGCATCTGCAGGTTCTAACAAGAGCAAGATCAATGGTCAAGATTCCTCTCACTGCTCGTTTCCAGCTCTTGAAAGGTCCCCTAAGTATTTTGTGTATAGTTTCTATGAAGAGGAAGATGGTGAGTTCGTTGATCATTACAACCTTAAGATCAACACAAACAACAAAGCTTTCACCAAGCACAAGGTCAAAGAGTCTGATTCCATAGAGAAAGCTTTTCCTGCAAGAAACCTAACCAAGAAACCACTAAAAGGTCATCTTTCTGCGAAGATTAATAAAGAGAAAGAAGAAGAAGTTGATAAAGGAGAGAAGAAATATCAAAAGCAAGTTTCTAGTGGAAGAAAATCATCTGCAGGGATAAACCTCAAAAGAGTAAATTCACCTAGAATCCAACTCTCAGGTACGCGTAGAAGCACTTCTAGATCAGAAAGCAAACAAGTTGTTCTTGAGAGCTTTGCAGTGATGAAGCGCTCTGTAGATCCAAAGAAAGACTTCAGAGAATCAATGGTGGAGATGATAGAAGAGAACAACATAAGAGCTTCAAAAGACTTGGAGGATCTTCTTGCTTGCTATCTTTCCTTGAATCCAAAGGAGTATCATGATCTTATCATTCAGGTTTTCGAGCAAATCTGGCGTCAACTTACCAAAAACAAGTAAAAATCCTCTTAATGTAATGGTAATTAACCTCCCGTAACATTAGTATTAGTATAAATCTGTCTTGTGAAGTTGTAGTTGTTGTGGAGATTCTCTAAACACTACAAGAAAACAGCTGGTTTGCAAGAGAAATTTGCGAGGAAAAAAATTCCATGCAAATTTGCAATAGATTTACAACGAAATTGCAACGAAAAAGACAATCCTTGCAAAGTCCTCGCAAATTTGCGAGGAAAATTTTCTCTCGCAAATTTGCCAGGGATTTGCGAGGAAATTTACAGAATTCTCGCAAATCCCTCGCAAATTTGTGAGGAAAATGTTCTTTTGCAAATTTGTGAGAGCTTTGCAAGATCTTTGCGTGATTTGCATAGTTTATCGCAATCCCCTTGCAAAAAGAGAATTAAAATTACTAAATACAATATTTAATGTTTAACATGTAGGTCGAATATTATTTTTTGAAAATTAATTAACTACAACTTAGAACTTAATTACTGACACATGAAATAATATGACAAGTACTTACCATCAAAACTATATAACTTATGCAATTAGTATACATCAACTAAATTTTCCGCAAAAGTTAAACATATTTTCACGTTAATTAAATATTTTTGGAAACCAAATACATAAAATACATATAGTCTACTGAAAACGTAACAAAACCCTATCGAAACACTAAAATACATTTACTTATGTATTTGCAAGGAATTTGTAAGAGAATCCTAGCAATTCCCTTGCAAATTTGGGGTTTGGGGTTTCATCAAAGATTCTAGTGTCGGATAACACATTTTCTTGAATCATTTAGTGTTTAAAATGTATGTTGAAAAATATTTTGGGAAATTTAATCAACTTCGGTTATTGACTTAAATCCCAACACTCAAAATACTATTATAAAGTAATTAACATAAAAAAACTTATAATTTATGTAAATAATATACGTCGACTAAAATTTTCAGAATATGTTAAACATATTTTCATACTAACTATTTATTTATGAAAAATGAATACATAAAATAAAATAATCAACCGAAAATGTAACAAAACCCTAAAATTTAGTAAAATAATAATTTGCGAGGGAATTGCAAGGAATTTCTCGCAATTCCCATGCAAATTTGCAAGGGAATATTCCCTCGCAAATTTGCAAGGGAATATTCCCTCGCAAATTTGCATGGGAATTGCAACGACAATTAGGTTAATATAAAAAGTCATTTATCATATCTTCTCTCCATAACGAGCAGCCTCTCCTCTCTCACATAAAAAACTCACTCTCTCTCTTTCACTCAGATCTTGTCCTTGCCGCTTTGTCTCTCCTCCACGCCGCCTCTCCTCTCTCTCTCACTTCTCTCACGCCACCACAAATCTTGTGATACACTCGCCGTCCCACCACCACCATACAGCATGGTTCGACCCCTCTCTCTCTTTTTGGCTCTCTGCTCTCTGTTTTCAACTAATTTTGTTTGCTATAATTAGAGGAGGCAAGGCAAAGCGAGTAAGACACCATACCACCAAGGTTCGATCTCTCTCTCATTCTCTATCTCTATGTTTCTCTTTCTGTTTGAATTTATTTTTGTTAGTTTTGGTAAAGGTGGAGGATTCAGAAGAAGAAGCTTGTCGGTACCGGTGACAAGGCCCATTGTGGTTGTGGTGCGGTGAAGGAGGCAAGGCGGCTGGGGAAGGTAAGGCGGAAGGAGGAGGCAAGGCGGCTGGGGAAGGCAAGGCGGCAGGAGGAGGCAAGGTGGCATGAGGAGGCAAGGCGGATGAGAGTTTTTAGGGTTAGAGTTTTTTTTAGATTAGGTTTTAGTTGGTTTAATTAGGTTTAGTTAGTATATTAATTAATTTTATTTAGGATTTTATATATTCATGTATATACTTATGTATATGTGTGTACAAATGCGTACCGGTTTCAAATATTTTGTAAACCGGTTTCTATATATATTTATTTGAATTTTCGATTTAACATTTTTATTTTTTTTAATATTTTTTAAAAAAATTGCGAGGAACTTTTGTTTACAAATCTCTCGCAAATTTGCAAGGGGGATATTTTGTCGCAAATTTGCGAGGGACGATATTCTCTTGCAAATTTGCGAGGGAATATATTTCCCTCGCAAATTTGCGACAGAATATTTTTTCTCGCAAATTTGCGTGGAAATTGCATGTGATTTCTATTTGCGAGTAAGGATTTGCGAGGGAAAGGGTTTCCTCACAATTTCCTTGCAAATCGCGATTTGCAAGGAAATTGCAAGGATTTGTTCCCTTGCAAATCGCCTTGTTTCTTGTAGTGAAAGTTTTATGTTTTTAAATTTTTAATCAGTGGAACCAAATAATAAAAGTAGTTATCATATTGTCGTTTTTAATACAAAAAAATGATCACTAAGGGCGTGCAAGCACTGATAAGACCCTGAGACATAATTGACCACTAAGCATATTCTTGTCTTTTTATGTGATTATTGACATATAAGCAGAGTTAAACTACTTCCTCAAGATTTGTTATAGTGTGGACTGCGCCACTATACTTTGAATATTTTGAAATTATAAAGTTGAATTTGGCGGTAAGAACAGCTTCCATAAAAACAAGAAAAAGACAAAGAGTGAAGAGACAGGAACACTTTGAAACTTAACAAGGGAAGTGCATAATCGCTGGAGATAGAGAGGACCACTGACACATAAACTGAGAATTAACTAAAGAAGTAAGAAACAGAGATGTGATTTAATCACATCTCCTTCTACCTCTGTTTGGCTTTATGAAATCTCAGCAAAAGACATGTGAATATGGTATGGTATGTTTGCTGAGTGGATTTTCTCGATTAGTGAGCATCAAGAATTCGAATGTTATGATATTCTTATGCACGAGTCTTGAAACTTTGAATGTGACTCAGGTTTTTACATTTTGTAGATGAAAACGATTAGTGTTATAAATCTTGTATATGATATAAGATTGATAACTACAATAAGTTATAAGAGATCATCTCTTCAGTTTCAATTGGTTTTGACTGACAATCCTGAAAACATTGGCAAATAGAAATCATATATAGCTGCTAATTGATAAAAACGAAAGAAAATAAGCATGATTTAGTTTCTTACTTAATCATTGTGTTGAGTTTGGATTCATGGACTGTTAATTATCTCTGAGCTTATATAGAAAGATAAAGGTTATGCACAAAAATTAAGTAAACTACACCAAAAGATCACAAACATAATCACATTTACACAATTTTTGTTCTTTTTAAAAGGAAAAAATCCCTCTATATCTAAAATAGATTATGACAAAAATTACGAAATTTCTAAAATATTTATTAAAGATACAATGATTAAATTAATCTAAATTCTAAACTCTTATCCTAATCCGCATCTTAAATATTAATCTATAAATTTTAATCGCCAAACCCAAATTTAAAAAAAAAAAGTTAATTTTTAATTAATGCTATTTTGATTCTTTTTGTGTTATATTTATAACTAAAACATGTCTTAGCATTATTTTAATTTATATTTATTTTTTAATTACAGAAATTAATTTAACAGATAACCATATTAAAAATCATGTTAAAAATATGAAACTCAAAAGTTTTAATAAAGTTATATGAACATTTTTTTGTCTAAAATAATTTAAAAGTATTTTTTAAAAACTAGATACTATATATTTGTACTTGTAAGGAAACATAAATAAAAAAAAATTAACATCGATGTTAATATTTTAGTAAAGTTTAGAGTAAAAGTGTGAGTATATTTTTTTTAGCTTAATAAGAACCAGAGTTCCTAGCTCATCGCCGCGTGCTCTCTCAGAACCCTCTCACCCTCTTCGCGAACTTCGTCTTAGATCTTCCTCTGGTTCGTTTCTTCTCTTTTATGTACACTGTCGTGGTTTTTTTTTTTTTTGATTATTTCAATCGATCATCTTAAATGTTAGATCGCCATTATGTAAAGTGATCGCTCAATCCCGATCTGCTGTAATGCGCTTCTCGTAACCGTTGAATTTTCATATCGGAAATCGTAATTAAGTTTAAAATGAATCTCAACTAGTTAAGGATTCGTTGTTCGATGATGTTTTTAATTTTTTGGGGCAGGAAAGAAACAATGGAAGCGATAAGGAATCTGAAGATAAAGACATCGACTTGCAAAAGGATTGTGAAAGAGCTGCGTTCGTATGAGAAAGAGGTTGAGAGAGAAGCTGCCAAGACTGCTGCTATGAAGGACAATGGTGCTGACCCTTACGACCTTAAACAGCAGGTACTACACAATTGATCATTATCTCTGTGTGTTTGTGTTCTGTTCTAATTCTATGTATAGCTTCCTTCTACTTGTATTACACATTTGTGTCTCATGAGGCTTTAATAGTATACAGAAATTTAAATAGGCCACTTTATGATTTAAAAAAAAAAAAAAAACTCAGGGTACTGATTATATCTGTGGTTGATTATATCTGTGGTTGATGTAGGAGAATGTGTTGGGGGAGTCAAGGATGATGGTTCCTGATTGCCACAAACGTCTCGAGGCTGCTTTAGCTGACCTCAAGTCCACTTTGGTAATATTACACTTTCCCATCTCTATAAGCGCTTATTGTATATTTATGTATGTCACAATCGTAGAGAGTGATCTGAACCTTGTCTGAAAATGAAAGCTTGCGATCAGTTTAACTTCAAACTGCAACTTTATGTATCTATAGTGATCCAATTATTAATCCCCTGCACGAAAACATCTTTAGTCCCTTTGTGAAAGACAAACAATGGAAGGAACCATGGCTTTCCTGTTCTGTGTGTGTTTTGTCCGTCTCTTACAAAAAAAGCTGATTTTCGCAGGCGGAATTGGAAGAGAAGGAAGGTCCAGAAGTTGAAGATGCAAAGAAGACAGTCGCGGATGTGGAGCAGCAGTTTCCCACTGAAGATGCCTGATTTTAACCATCCAGAGAGTGTTGTGTTGTGTGTATTCTGAGAATGGTTAAAAATGCTGAGTTTATCAATTGTGAGAATCTCCTCTTTTTTCGTTCAATGCTACAATTGTTTTCGTTTGCTCTTGATATATTCTGGTGACTTTTCAACATAGATAAATCGTGCAGTTTGAGTAGAAGGAGAAGAATAAGCATAACACAACGCTTTGAATTTGGTATCACGCTTGATTCACCATTGAATCTTTGCGTTTTCTGTCCACCGGTTTTGATTGTGTAAATGTTACAACAGTTAAAAATGAGATCAAGGCATGAAACATTGTTGGAGGATATGTGTGCAAAAATAATGTGTAGAAAAAAAGAATGAAAGATACAAAGCTTTTGTATAAAGGAACTTGCTGTCATAAAGAAGAGTATTTATGTTTTTTTTTGTGTTTATGTATAACAATCTATGTAAACATGTGCTGTTTATAAAAGAAAAGACTCAATCTGAGGGAACTTGATATATTAGTCTTTAATTATTTAATCTAATTAGAAGACAGTGAAACTAGTTATATGGCAAAGTTAAGAGGGAAAAAAGAAGATAGTGGAGTGAAATTGTTGAAAAAGAAAAACAATAAAAAAACAAAGAGCTCAGGGTGTGGCAAATCTCATCCGATTAATCAGAAAAATGCGATGGACCCAACCATCGACTAAGCCCAATATCATCACAGCTCTTAATGCACCAGCCGGGCATCGAACCCGGGTCTGTACCGTGGCAGGGTACTATTCTACCACTAGACCACTGGTGCTTCGATGAACAGATTGAACATGTGCTATTATTTATCTAAAGCTCTACACTACACATGGAAAGGGGCAAGAGAGTGATAAGCATAGGATAAAATTTGGGGATATCACAACCTTACCAGTGATAAGACAGAAGCCAACACATTCAAGAAACGTTTTGAGCAGAAAATCGTTTGATGAATTAATGGAACCATGAAACTATGCCAAGGAAGAATTACAGATGAAAATGGAAAAGAGATTCAAGATACATAAGAAAGATTCACGAATTAGCTAAACCATTCAATTGTAAAACCAAAATAAACTATTGGCAGACAGACTTACTACTTAAATGTTGAGGCCACAAGTCATTTCTAAACCAAACTATAATACATAAAGAAATAGCAAAAAGACAAACAAACAAATGGCTACTAGGATGATATCAGTTCTGTGCTAACTTCAATCTCGTTCTGAAGAGATGGTCTCGAGGATACACAGTACAGAGAATGATAATTGCCAGTTTTGTCATCTGTATATGTTTAATACAACGAGGCTAAGAAAACATGATATCAGCTACTGGAATGGCAAACAAAAAGCTATATCAATGAATAGTATTCCATTTAATATATTGAATCACATCACAGCTCTTGGATCAAAAGGCTTGAACTCAAAAAGAACTTTATCTCATAATGCCACACATGAAATGAACAGAAAGTGACAAAAAAAAAGTGTCAGCTTTGCCATAGTGGTTTCTGTTTGCTTAAATAGAGCAAGAGATTGTTTGATTACTGTAGTCCTATATGCCACAAGATGATGCACAAAACATTGTTACCATGGGTGGAGTCTCCCACGGAAATGAAGAACTAAAAGTAGAGGTTCTTTAATACGAAAGCAAAAGGTTTCCTTAATTCCCTGAAACAGAACATTCCAACTGTGTCTACACACAATCATGATGAAACCTGACCTATTCTTCCAACTTACACACGTGAAATGATTCTTCAGTGTACTTAAAATAAGCAGCCTCGAAATGAAACAGAGAAAACAGATTTTCCGGATATTCAAGATGAATACTGAAAGTGGCCTCTAAATATGAAACATACAAAGAAGAATTGGAGTAGTGGTTGTTACCAAATATCAAGCCAAGTGTGCTAATAAGGGCTTCGTGAGATTGTTAAGTTTACACATATTTGTTGAGTTGTTGGAAAAAATGTAAAGTAGACAAGTGTGTTTAGCATAGTTATAAGTTATAACATGAGACTAACATAATATGACTAGAATTTTATATTAAATCACAAAAGTATAAAACCAAAAATAAGAGCTCAGTCAAATGGCATCACATCTGGAATGATCAGAAAAATGCGATGGACCCAACCATCGCTTAAGCCTAGTATCATCACAGCTCTTCAATGCACCAGCCGGTCATCGAACCCGGGTCTGTGGCAGGGTACTATTCTACCACTAGACCTCTGGTGCTTTTGATGATAGGCCACCTGTATATCTATTCTATCAAAACAACATTCTACTTTAGCAAGCCAAACATAGCCATTGATCTTTTTGAACTTTGAACTAAGAGACAATACAAACTTTGTAACAATAAAAATGAAAACATAGTCGTTGTTCCTACGTATAGAAGTAGAAGAAAGTAGACAACATACAAGAAACGAGTTTTATCACCAAACACCGAAGCTCCATTTTTGCCTTCTGCAAAAGCCTTAGATCAATGGATACAAAACTAAAACCCATCCTCTCAAACTCACCGCATACCATAAAAGCCAAAAGAAACAAAACCAAAACACAAAAGCATAAGATTGCCATTCTTGTTCTTTTGGACCAGAAGCTTGTTCCTTGCCTAAAACTATGATAGAATCAAACACAAAACTGTACCTCTCTCTCACTCTCTTCTTCTCCTATTCGTGTCCCTTCCTTAGAGAACATATATTAATACAAAGTAGCTACCAGTTTAGATTCTTTATTTTGTCTAGCTTGCAACTTTCGGCTCTTCACTTGTTTTCTCAGCCTCTCCTCCCAACTCTGGTTTTCCTAAGACATCACCGCCTTGAGCCATACCCCAACACATCCCTTCTTCACTTTTTTTTACTCTCTTCTTGTTTCTCCACCGTCACAGCTTCTTCTCTGTTATAAGGATCACTGTTCAGATCTATCCTCCCTTCCTTCTCTGCTTCATTCTTATCAGGCTCGACTCCTTCCTTGTTCTCCCCATCTGCTTCTGCTGCTGTTCCATCGCGCTCTAACTGCTTCTTCTTCCTCCTCATCATCAGCGTTTTGAACCTTCTCTTCACGGTGCTGCACACCGTACACCCACACGTGGGCTTGTGCCTACCTTTCCCACTTGGCGGCTGAATGCACACGATGCATGAGCATCCAACCCTGTGCCTTGGATGTCTCGTAGTGGTCGCAACCTCTGGGTCGTCTAAAGAGTCTCCTAAAACTGCTGCACTCGCTAGTGCATCCAGACCCGACGGTTCTTGTTCATTTTTAGCTGTCTGGCTTACCCCAACTCTTCTCTTCTTGTACTCTAAATAAACATACACACGACACTTAGTGTCTTGACTCTTGAGACTTGAGTTCTCAACAAGTATGGCACAACAAGCACAAATAATAGTTATATATCCATGAGAGTCCAATGTAAGATAATCTATACCTTTTCCAGCTCTAAGAACGTTCTCAAGTTCTTTTAGAATCTCCTCCGGTGCAGAACACGAACATCTATCAATTGTATATATATCAAATTACAGCAACAAGAACTCAAGAGGAACAAATGATCTTTAATTCAAGGCTTTTACAATTCTTACCTGCTCTCGTCCCAAACATTGTCTGAACATGTCCACTTTGCTGGGAGAAGAGCGTCTATAGGTAACCTTCTCCATTTAAAGCAGTCGTCGCAAGATCCCCATCGTACTTGTTCACTGCTTCACAAAAGACATCGTTAGTGCTTGAAAACTTAAAAAGCTGACGGTAAGGACCAAGTGCAAGTGTTGACTTGAGAAGTTAGATAAAGAACTTACCCTGAAGGTCTTGTAGTAATTATCGTCCTTTTTCCAAAGACAGGAGGTTCCTGTATATAAAAAACAAATTATATGACTTAGTTGAGGTTCCTGTACGTTGTAAGAGAATCAACAAGGTCTACCACTTACGTCAAATTCCTCAAATTCATGCTCTTCAATGACGACAATGGTAGGTTTTGCATTAGGAGAGGGACGAAGCAAATCCTGAGCTTCTTCCCATGTGAGTCTCAGCTCCATAGATTCTTCACTATGCAAAAGCAGTCTCTTGTTTTTTGCGCCCATAGTTCTTGTCCTCTTCTTGTCTTTAACCCGTGAAGGATCATCACAAATCTTGCCTCCATTAGTCTCACTCTTCTTTAAGCCATTACCACAATGAGGTGAGCTCAAATGATCAGGCAGAGCTTTCAGTTCTTCCGGTATTTGTGACGGACACGAGGAAGCATTAATGGAGGTCGGGTTCTCTGTAACACCAGATGACGATGTGTCCTCATTTGAGGCACCGTTGGTGAAACCACACCCCTGTTTATAAAGATTGGGTCCGGATAAGAATGTAGCTAAGCAAAATACAAACCAACACATTCCTGAAAAGAAAACAGTTCGTAGAAACCCAAACCTGCATGTCTACAGTATAAGTTGCCTTCCTAGCACCCAAGATTAGTTTGCCACCAGGATCAACACGACTGAAAGTTACTGTACAATATAACAAAAATATAAGCAGAAAATTCACCAAGGGATATGAAGCTTTAGGTAAACATACCTGTATCACCAGCTTGCAGCCTCATGGACTGTATGCAGGGAGTGACACCTTCTAAGACATACATTCTACTGTTGTTATTGGGCCAGAATCTAAACTGGAACGTCCACTCCTTACCCCTCACATCTTGGACTTTCAAAGGTATGCCTTCTGATTGACTAATGGGAGGAAAATATGCCTATACACAGTGCCCACTTCAGTCTTACAAGGTGTCTCAAGAAAGCACCTTAGGGAAAAAATTGAGAAAGTTACCTCTGCACAGGCTTTTGGAAGAACTAGACGACCAATGCGACCGGCATCACTGGCACTAAGAGTTTTCTCAAAAAGAGGTACAATGTTCAAATTCAAACTAAAAAGACTGTTAAGGAAAAACATGGAAGTCACCAGAACTCTGTCCCAAGTAAAATGGTGGCAACAAAGAAAAAGGATACTTTCCAGAGATCTGCTGAAGCTCTTTGTCAGTATATTTTGGCCAATACCGAGGAAGTAAATGGCCTTTCCCACGTCCTTCAACAGGAGGCCTCCCGATCCGGGCCTGAGCAGATTTACTAGTCCCAGGAGGAGTTCCAAGAAGAGTTTTTGAAGGTTTCTGCAGTATACTAGAGGCAGAGCATTGGAAAAGGTGGGACTGAGAAGCACCACCCATGAGTTTCTTCCCGTCAACGACAGGGGTTGCAAAAGATGGGCTATAAGGAAGTGTTGCCAAAGCCATATTCAAAGATGGCTGTGAAGGGGATGATGATGATGATTTATTCAATTCCCCAGCGTCCAGCCTATACCCAGTGGTGGTGACATTATTATCTGGTTTCATAAGATTACCAAACCCACGGTGAGACATGAACTCTTCTCTTTTATCATCCCCAGGGACTAGTGGCTGAGAAAAGAGATCAGCTTCACTTCTTATTCCTCCGTCATTACTCATTCCACTTTCTCCATTTGTTTGTTGCATATCCATTGGCAATCTGTTAAACACACTTGGATTCTCACCTCTCTTCTTCTGCAAAGATCATTAAGAAATGTTAAGACGAAGAACACAGAATCATCACAACAACAACAGCTTGTAATATATTCAAACTCACATTGCAGTTAGTACAAGTAGTACAAGCAACACCACCATAGTCCATAAACTCAACCATGAGCTTAGAGGCAATGCATCCACAATGAAGTCTCTGTCATTACACAATCTCAAATCAAACCAACATTACAGATAAAATGAAAAAAAGAAAGAGTTTGTTTTAAAACCAAACCCACCTTGTTACATAAATAGCATTCCCTCCAACCAGATTGCTCCATATGGAATGTTTCGCAGAAACGAGACGTCTCATAAGCGGATCTATAACCACAATCATTACAAATCATCACTTATTCCTGTATTAATTTTGTGTTACAAGATTGGTAATAGGCAGTTAAGATAAACATATACGTAGTACAAAAAACAAGAACATGTCAGGGGGTGAAAGTTGGAGACTTTGAGTCCTAATGAGTGAAGTTAGAGAGATACCCGCAACGAAAACAGAGGTCAGCGAGAGCACCAGATCGAAGAGGCCAACCTTTCTTCCACTCGACAACAGAGGTCGAGCCACAAGACGCGTTCATGCACATCTTTGACCCCATTTTGACTTCAAACATCCTAAAGACAGAACCTTTCTAGAGTTTTTCAAATCCAAAATCGATAATCTTAAAAACCCTAACAAAGCTAGAGAGAGACGAATCGGGTGTGGAATCGACGTGAATTGGAGAAGAGACTAGTCATGAACATGCATATCCACGTGGTCAATCCAAGTCGCGTTACAGATCAGAAGAGCAAGTTGAGTAAAAAACACGGCGAGAAGAAGATAGAGAGGAGACTGTGACGGCGAAGAGAAGGGAAGCAACGAGGTTTTTGTTTGGTGATTTTTTAGTTTCTTTTTCTTCTTTTAATTTTTCGATGTGAAATTAAAATTATGGGTGAGATAGAGAGAGAAGGAGATGATAGAGGGAGAGAGAGCATGCAAGAGAAGAGTAGATAGAGAGGAAAAGAAACGCATAAAATTAAGATGCATGCACGACACTTGAGAGCACACGCCGCTTAAGACCAAAGTAACTTGAGTGATTAATTAGATGAGAAAAGACTTTGGTTTTGACTTTTTAATTAGATGAATTAATAATTAACTTTTGGAAAAATAAAATATATATGTTTCCCTACTCTATATCATATATATATATTTACTCAATATTAATAGGTATATGATGACGTATTTTTATAGTCTAATAGGAACTACTAATCTACAGATTATATATTTTTCTATACAATTTTAGGTATTTTACCTGGCAAGTTATGATAAGATATATAACTATAGTTTTTAACCTTTTTTGGCAAATCATAAATATAATGCCTAATATGTTGTGCATGGAAAACACCACACAAAGAAGACTTTGAACTTCTTCTTGTTATCCCTTATGAAACCATTTTGTATTGAAGAATGAAACTTTTTGTATTGACTAATGCTCTTTTTGTGAACATAATTATTGACCAATACTCTAAAAATCAAGATTTGTATACCTATGTCCGATCGACTATGCATTTTGATATCCCGACTGGCTCGGATATTTTGAGTGCATGCAAACTAAATTTGGATACTTGTGTAACCAAAAAAACTGTAGACACCTTATCCGAACCCCGTTTTTACTATTTAAAAGACTTGGAATTCAAAATACAAACATTGTTAAACACAATATTCTAAAATAGTTAAAATCAAATATCAGTTTTGTGAAATTTAATAAGCCATCATTAAGAGATGAAATTAGTATTGCATATAACAGATTGTATATATCCATATACTGATATACATCAATACATGTATCAGTATATATTACCTGCCTTTCATTAAACGTATATTCTAACAAGATTTAGACTTCAAACACAATGAAATGTATAGTAAAATGCTGTTTAATTATTGCTATTAAAAAAAATAATTCAAATCTCACTAAACTGACACCATATTTTTTTAATCACGTGTTTTTTTTTTTGTTGGAATTTTTGTTCCTTCTGCTTCCCACTAGCTAATTTATGCGACGACGTTTGTTTTCAGTTTTTACCCCATTCTACCTCGTAGTTTGCACCTTTCCAGGACTTCTGTTGAGCAAGTAACTTTTTACGACAAAACGAGTTGACTCTTTCTGAAACAAATACTCCATGATGTGTGTTTAAACAGACGTGTTTTAAAAAATTCAAACATATTAAATTTCAATTATGAATGTAATATTTTTGTTACTTTTATTCAAAAAAATTTAATAAACATATTTTTTTTGATATTTATAGTTTACCACTAAATGCATCAAAAATGTTTTTTAAAAAATATTCTTTTCTAAAATATGGATCTATTTTGAAAAAATGGAGAGAATATTTTATTTCATTTTTCCATTAATTGTATATGGATTTTCTTTATACTCCATGCAGAAGAGATAATTATCCCATGGCCACTTTCCCATTATCCTTGTATTAAATTGTTTTCATCCACAATTAATTCACGAAATGGATTTGGATACTCCGAACTGCGAACCACTAATATAGATGATATTGACATCACAAAAGTAGAGATTGATTATAAAACTGAAATTCAACTATAAAGATCACACCATCTTGAACTTCTGTGTCTTGCCATAGTATTTTACAACTAACAATGATCTCAAATTTCGAAACTGAACACTGAAGTTGTTCAAACTACAGAAAACATTCACAATAAATAAACCAGTAAAGCCTAAATAACATGGGATACCAAACATAAGTCAAATCCAACGATTAGTTTAAATTACAGATATGATATTAAGATCAAAGTACTAAATTCTCAAGTTTGGTATGATTAGGCTAATTTTTATATGTTAGCCATGTGAAACCTCTTCTTGACATAGTTGTCATCACGCTAATCGTGGCTAACGTAGCAAGTATCAATCTAGTACCAGACATGTTTGCACATGAGAAACAAACAACCGCAACATTTTTGTTTGTTGTTAATATTCATGTATAATGAGAAATTAACAATATTATTAGGATGTTGTTAATGTAAAGTAACATCCAATGACATTTTAGGACGGCATGTAAGAAATAAAAATCAACTGACAGAAACAGCAATAATGCCTGTTACACACATAAAGCTGTAACTGGGGCTCACGTTCCCAGCTTGCAATAGACATTAAACTTTTCGATTGTTAGAGCATCTTCAACGCGCAGTTGCTTATTTTTTTTAATTTTTTTTTTATTTTTTTTTTTGTGTTTTTTCTAAAAAAAAAAAAAAAAAAAATTGACCAGTCGTGGGCCGCCACGTGGCATGGGGCCCACGAAACAGAACAAGCTTCGCTGCTTATTCTGGCGTTTTTGGCAACGGTGCTTCTCCTTTTTCCCTCTTTTTGTGGCCCCCCCTTTCCTAAGCACCTCCCTAAAACCCCCATTGATCATGCTCTTATTTAAAGTATATCTATAATACTAACATCAAGGAATCTCATTATCCCCCATATAATTAAAGTATGCAACATTTTTAAAGAAAAGGTACTAACTTTATTATAACACCAATATCCATTCTTAGCAAAGATGGCATACCTAAGCCATATAATAGGCTGTCTTAATATGTTATTATAGACCTATAGTAACTTATTTGGTACCTTGTAATAATAAGTTTAAACTTTCACAACACATGCACACTGCAAAATCATCCTTAACTAATTTGGTTAAAACATGTTTTATTGTGATAGTATTTGTGCTTATCCACAGGACCACAACAAAAGCATCTTAAAATAGTATAGACAGAACGTGGGTAATGTGACTAAATTACAAATAAGGTTGCATGTAAGAGTAGGTGCAAATGCAAACACTAAACGCCTGTATGGACTGTTGTATAGTTGATTTTTATATCTCTGTAACCCCTCAACAAATATATACCAAATTTGCACATTCCCTTATGCGCATGAAACATGAATTATTATTTAATTCAGTTTTAGAGATTACTTGAAATAAAAGACACAAGATATGGATATGAAAATCTTACCTAAGATTTTAAAGAGTCAAGAGGCAATCTCTTGTTCAAACAAACGAGTTGAAGCGTGCGTCTTTCCAGCATTATCATTTGTTGGTACGAGTCTCTACTTGTCTTTTCTCTTGATTCTATCTCAAGATTCATATGTTAGCTCATTATAATCATACTAATAATAGACAAATGAAGTTCTTTGGAAACAAAAGTCAATTTACCTCTGTTTCCTTGCTGCCGAACTTTCATAACCTCCTTGTTCGGGTTACACCTGACAACGATTGAAAATTTTCCATGCGTCAGAAGCATTGGAGTCAATTATGGAATTTGGATACTCGAGAACAAACAGATTGTCTCAACTATTAGACAAAGAACACAGGTAACTGCGTGACAATGTTTACCGTACATACTCATTTTCGTCTGAGAGGCTCTTTGCAACGGATGATGATGTCTCATCTCCCTGATTTTTTGGATCATTGACGTCTTTGCATTGTTCATTATCGTTCTCCGATAACGTGTCACTCCCAAAACTGCAGATGTCTCCTGCTAGTTTAGATTTATCGTTTGCTGATACACAGTTCATGTAGTTGTGTTCATCATCATCATATCCACTGCCTTCTGCTGAAAACTTAGGAACCCATGTTTCCGGAATAGAATCAGGGGCTCGAGATTGACGCCAGTGTGAGCTAACAACATCGGGGTTTAGTAAAGGATATGGTTTGTCTCTCTCGGTTGTAATATCTGTGACAGAGGTTAAAAACAGGAACTTTAATGTGAGAGATCGTCAAGATAATGATTATGTTTTAGGCCAGTGAAGATGTTTGACGGAAAAAAATTGTGAGACAAACCTGAGCTTATGCCTGTAGCTGTAAATCCTTCTGCAAACCAATTGTAAGAGGCATCGAGACCACCACGGAAAGAGGAGTCTCCCTGACCGGTAGATTTCAACTTTCCTGGGTGTGATAGTCTGACCTGCTTTCCATACCCAGTTTTTCTCTTCAACTGTTGATCATCCAAATCCCAATCTTCCCAAGATTCATGGGAAAGGCCATTATTCAAATACTCCTTGTCTCCAAGGTTGCAAAAAGAATCAGCTTCCCTTTTCCTCTGTCTTGTATTGGTCCCAATATGTGACATGGAGGTTTCATTTGCCCAAACTGTAAAGATTCAGAGACACTGACGGTTAACTAGGGAGAAACAAATGTTTGCAACATCAGAACACATATTTCAAAAAAGGGTTAATACCTGCACTAGACGAGCAAGATTCTTCACTGTTACAAATAGTGAGAGGTGTCAGTATATCTCAAGCATGTGAAACACAATTAGAAAGATGTATATTGTAGTTGCCTACCTACGCAAACTAAGGCTGTCTTTGTCTTCCTCTAGTACAACGGATGACCAAACCGGTGGGTCAAATACTTTGTCAAAATCAAAGCCCGGGGTTCTGAGTAAACCGACGTTATTAGCAAAAATCAGTCAGGAGTTCAGATATGAGTTGACGCATTTTAAGGATCTGACTTACGCTTCCTTAGCAAAACTTGGATGGTCGATGGTCCTTTCTAGAGGCTGTGCTCTTCTAACTGGTGAATCTGAAAGAAGGAAGAACAAAGGATATACTGAATAAATAAGCCAACACCCTGTAAATCCAGTAGATATGTATCTTTCCAACTTCAGACTCCAACAACAGAGTAAACTAAGAACTTCCAAAGAATGATGAGCAACAATGAAATTTTTAATAGTCATACGGGTTAGACTATTTATTACGTGAACACAACTTACAGTCAAATAAAATTCCTTGATAAAAGCAAATATGAAGAGCTATTACTCTAGATTTAGTAGAACTAAACGCACCTTCGATGTTGGACCTCCAGGTCGTTTCCAGGTAATCCCTAGAGACAAAAGACAGTAAATGTCAACAGTTACAGAATCACTATACATAAAGGGACGAAATGAGAGATTTTTGAAAGGCACCTCTTTTTTGTCCCATGACGTTCTGCAGAAGAGCGACTCTCAGTGTAATCCCTTCCACAATTCAGGAATTTAAGGTTCAAACTTTCTTGGCATGGCTGTTGGTCCTTCCAGTAAAAACTGCCTAACCCGTCTTCAAGAAAGGTGGACTTAGCTGATGAGGTAAGAAGAAGAAAACAAATCATATATGTTGTTATTTGATCTCACTACTAAAGAAAGAAATAGATGCAGATATGATGTTAGACCAGAAAAGATTTTGCTACATGTGGTGTTCATGTCACACCCCATGAAATTGTGTTCATTACATTTTTATACTATGTTTACTATCAACTGACACTTTGATCAAGCCATGTTGTTTTCTGAAGATTGCAGAAGGTAAATGGTCGTGTGATGAGTCAGTAACTAAAACTAACTATGGAAGACTCATCTGCACAAGAAAATCCAAGTGAAGTTCCAACGGCTAAGTCTAGAGACTTAGTCTTCTCTTTTTATTTTTGTTTTATGCAAATAATTGGATCACTACTTCACTTCCTATTTGATAGGAACAGAGTAACGTGAATCACTTTTCCATTATCTTTCCCATTATGCATTTGCTTCCAAGTTTGTAGGAACGTGTAGTTCCAATTTGTTTTCTATATAAATCAAAAAGCCAAAAAGAAAAGGCAGAGAAATTTGCCTGAAAGTAACGTGTTCTAAGTTTTTATTTTGCAAGTGTTTTTGATCAACAGTTATAACCTGCAACAGAGGTCTATCAATTGGTATCAGAGCCAGTTCATCCTTATTGTTGACGGCATTCTTCACGAATCAACGTTCAGCAAAACACTATCATTTTTTTTTCTTTGTTTCCCTTTTGTTTTCATACCACCAAACATCATTCCACCAAGAAAAACAAAAAACTCAAATAAAAACTCAGCGACAGCTCCTACATCACCAAACGAGAAAATGGCAAACACGAAGGAGAGGCTTGATCATGTCGAAACAACTCTTGGGATGGTTCAAGATGAACTCCAGAAAATGAGTGTGGGAATCGCCGATAAGTTCCACAGCATGGAAACATCTTTCAACAACACTCTTTCAGATTCCATGAATCGCTTGTTTGAAATGATGAACCGCAACCGAGAAGAAGGCACTAATGTGTCACGAGGACAGCACCAAACTGATGGGATTCATCAAAATGTTCAGCATGGTGACAATACAAATCCAGTGGCACAAGGCCATGCTCAACATGGTGACAATACGAATCCAGTGGCACAAGGCCATGTTCAACCAATCCGCCGCAACGTTAAGCTTGACCTTCCAAGATTTTATGGCGGCGATCCGACTGAATGGGTGAGCAAGGCCAAGCAATATTTTGCTTACCATGAGATACCAGTGGACCAACGAGTTAGCTTTGCCTCCTACCACCTGTCTGAAGAAGCCAATGAGTGGTGGCAAGCGATCTCCAAAGCTCGCCGCTTGGACCCGAATCAAACCAATTGGGAGACCTTTGAAACAGA
Source organism: Moricandia arvensis (assembly GCA_905132765.1). Taxonomy (NCBI): domain Eukaryota; kingdom Viridiplantae; phylum Streptophyta; class Magnoliopsida; order Brassicales; family Brassicaceae; genus Moricandia; species Moricandia arvensis. Next base: position 19,887 of record CAJHQP010000957.1, read on the forward strand.
GTTGTGGACTAGATTTGGTCCAATGGATGGAGAGAACTTTGATGAAGCACTCTCGCACATCCAACAAAAAGGGTCCTTGATTGAATTTCAACGTGAGTTTGAGCGTTTGCAAAACAAGGTCGAAGGTTGGACAGAAAAGGCATTGGTGGGTACATTTATGGGCGGACTGAACACATCCATATCAAGCGGTATCCGTATATTCAAGCCCAAAACCTTGACAGAAATCATCAATCTAGCAAGGTTACGAGATGACCAGTTACAATTGGAGAAGAAATGGACCAGTCCGAGAGGACCTAACATCAACTCACAACAGCCCAACAATAACAATTCGCCACCACAACAACCTTCACATACACAAGCGCCAAAAAAGCTCAGTTGGGAGGATCTAAAAATGAAGCGCAGCCTCGGTCTTTGTTTTAGCTGTGATGAGAGATACATGCCGGGTCACAAATGCAAACAACCTCAATTGTTTATAATGGAGGCAGAGCATGAAGAAGACAATGAATTGAACCTTGAGGACAAGGCTCTGTTTGAGGAGGGGAGTATTGATGAGTCAGTAAATAAAACTAACTATGGAAGACTCATCTGCACAAGAAAATCCAAGTGAAGTTCCAACGGCTAAGTCTAGAGACTTAGTCTTCTCTTTTTATTTTTGTTTTATGCAAATAATTGGATCACTACTTCACTTCCTATTTGATAGGAACAGAGTAACGTGAATCACTTTTCCATTATCTTTCCCATTATGCATTTGCTTCCAAGTTTGTAGGAACGTGTAGTTCCAATTTGTTTTCTATATAAATCAAAAAGCCAAAAAGAAAAAGCAGAGAAATTTGCCTGAAAGTAACGTGTTCTAAGTTTTTATTTTGCAAGTGTTTTTGATCAACAGTTATAACCTGCAACAGAGGTCTATCATCGTGACCAACTAATAGAAAATAAGTGAGTTAATAAAAGTCGCATAGATGGTTAGTTGTGCGAGAAAAAAAATATATATATTAAAAAGACCATTTGCATAAGAATCTACCGTTCCACTCGTTTTCATCAATGGCCCTGCTTCTGTTGAAATCTGCAGCGTCGTAGAAATAGCCTCTTGAGTTGCCGATATATGGTTTGTGCAAGTGATCACTGAAACTGCTCAGTTTTTGCTTTCTGCCCCCATCTGCAGCACGTATGTCAATGGGTGATCTATAATGGTTGTCATCTTGGAACATTTTGCTACTTTCAATTATTGTGTCCTGTGACAGTAAGATTGATTTATTGGGTTGGAAAACACTTAGAAATGACTCAAAGACAGCTAAAAGATAAGATAATGGAACCTTCTTACCATTTCATTCTCAAAGTCGTTGGGCCTTTCTCTGACATTTGATGTAGGTTGACCAGAGTCATTCCATGGAGAGGAGCAGCGGTACGCGAAGTTTCTTTCACACCAAAAAACAAATACAATCACTGATTTATCCTAAATAGTGAATACTACTGCTCATGTAAGAGGACAGTATAAATATATAAAAGAGGAAACAACCATAATGAATATAAGTGCCAATCCAAACAAAATCGTGAATGATACTCACCTGCCTGATGGTTGTGGAGAATTCAGCGGAGTTTCCGTGTTTATTTTACCTAAACCTGGATTGAGAAAATAAGAGTCACAAGAGGAAGGCTCCGTAAAAAATATCGTCTTAAAGACTAATCATTATCTAGGTACACAAGGAAACATAAGATTTCCTATACCTTCAACTGAAAATGCCATGTGAGACTCAGATGGGGAACATTCTTCCAGCTTGATTGTTGTATGATCATCACCAACCAAATCAAAGACGGATAACTCTGAAAAAAGAACAACGTCCACATTAATCATAAAAAGCACAATGTTCTTGGCTCAAATTCGGATGGGCTACAATGAAACGTGATTAGAAACTAACCAGAATGAAACGTGCATATCTACTCCATGTACAAGAACGGGGAAACAGAATACAGTAAACCTTTCTAATTTCTAAATGCTAAGTTATAGTGAATACGTACTCCGCTCTGCGCCATCCATCAGATCCGATGTTGTATTTGCTTTTTTAAAATCATTTGTCTGGTTTTCAGGGAGGCTAAACGAAATCCTATAAGAGAGTGAAGCATATAAATTCCTTAGGACATGAAGTTCCATTAGCAAAAAAATTCAAGAAAAACAAAACTTAGGCAGTCACACAACATGAAAGCAAGACAAAGAAAAACTGACTTGCCTCTTTGAGGAAGTAGTATCTGCTTTGTCGTTAAATGAACTTCCTGCAACATCACACATACTACATGAGCCGAAGAGGACCAGGTCATATTCAATCATGAGTTTGGACTCCAAACTTTGGAGACCTTACCTACTCCTGTAATGTTGTCCTTCAGACTGTAGAAACCAGCATCCAGATCTTCCAATACTTGTTTCGTTAACAAATGACACAAACAGGAAGAGAGAAAAATGGAATAATATGTCATGGTTCGGAGACATTATGCAAATGGTCCACACTAAGAATGATAGCTGGAACAAGGATATAGTTACCATCTTCTGGACGAGAAGGTTTGCATTCAGGAGTAGCAGGGGTTGACAAGTTGATGAAATTGAGAATATCCAAAGATTGGTGTTGAATACCACTGTTCCTATCATTGCTACAGCTCCCAGACCCAGCTGCGAGCTGATGCTGCTGCTGTCTCCTCTGCTCAAAATATTGTTTTTGCCTTACAGGTTCAAAACAAAGAAGCAGTAAAAAAAGTGAGTAAGCACCAAATTTCTATAGCATCACCAGTGTGAAGCATATGCTGCTGAAAAAACAAATCATAAACAGAAGAAAAATAGCTTACGCACCTCTTTTTCACAGATGTATGCGACTGTATCCCCCCCCCCCCCCCAAAATGATGCAAGATAACAAATAACAAGTCAGAATTAAAACAAGTAATCATCTAAAAAACTAAGGAGCACTTTTTACAAGAAAAAATAAACTATCATCCCAACACCAAGAGAGGTCTTATCTTCATCCAAATGTATCTCTCTGATTCTGAGTTATACCAAACAAAAAATTCACTATCACTTACAGCGGCTACTTTCCGCCTCGATCCTCCCATCCACTGCAGCATTGTTAGCAATGGCTATCTGTAAAACTGCACATGGATCTCGAAATCAGAACTTCAATCGTAACTACGAATAGCTCGAACTAGATTGCGTCTCCTTAACACTCGTCTCTGCTACTACAGAACAACTTGATTCCCAATCGACTTTAGGTGAAATTTCTACAAAATTACTAAAAACCGAGAGAGAGAAGGAAGAGAGATACTTAGAGAACTCGAGAAGCTTCGACAGTATCTGAATCGCGTCTCGAAAGGTACACTACAGCGACGACGGCGATTGATCAGTGTGGCACGACTGATCAAATTCGCAGAGAGACAGATCGAGGAAGACGCTGCAGCGAGGGAGCGAGCGAACGAGTGTTCTCAAAAAAAATTCGAAATTGGTTCATATGAGCATTTTGGTGTTTTCACTCTACTCTCACAACTGTTACGGGTGGTTATTAGTAAATGGGCCTTACAAAGCCCATCAGTAATTTAAAAGTATCCATTTCAATACAGTGGGGACCAACTGTTATTGCAATCATGGAACGAAATCCTTTAAAGATAATTTTACACAACACCTTACAGAAAAAAATAACAAAAACATGGAATATTCAACAAACATCACTATAGTGTTTTGTCCATAAACAGACGTCGTTTTAAAAGGATCTTGGCTTCAATACGATAGTGGAGTGGTGAAGGATGTGCAAGCTGAACTGTCCACCTTTCTCAGAAGTATCCACTTTAGTCTGTCCTGGAGGAGGAAGAAGCTCGAAGTTCTGTACCAACCTACCAATTGTGATTCCCAAAATGGGCAACGCCAATATAATCCCTGGACAGCTTCTACGTCCCACACCAAACGGCACATACCTAAAGTCATTACCGTTCGCTTCCACGTGAGCCTCTTCCTCAAAAAACCTCTCTGGCCTAAACTCTTCAGGTTTCTTCCAGCTCTCGGGGTTGTTTGCTAACCACCAGGCATTGACCAAGATTTTGCTTTCCGCGGGGATGTCGTAGCCAGCTAGCTTGGCGTCGTTGAGGTTCATGTGAGGGACGAGGAGAGGAATGGCCATTCTTAGACGAAGGGTCTCCTTGATCACGGCTTGGAGGTATGGAAGCTTGTGAAGCTCAGGCTCTGTGACTTGAACTCCTGGTCCAAGAACTGTGTCGATTTCGTTTCTAAGCTTGGTCTGGATCTCAGGATGGTTCACTAGCTCCGCAATTCCCCATTCGATGGACCATAATGTTGTCTCAATAGCTGTTTCACCAGAAAAATAAACAAGAAATTAGTATCACTTAAAGTTAAAAGCCATTACAATTTACAAGGACAATCTAACTCCATCAGGTGAGACACATAAACATATAAAAATCTCAATACTTTCCGACCACCTAATGTACTGTTTCAGTTAGTGTTCCAAATTTATAGGATTCACCCGAGAGAGTATTGTCTTTTTTCAAGCAAGCAAGAAACGTCTAGAGGACTGGTTACGTACCCTACAAGTAACAAATGGTACACAAAGAAAATGGCTAAAGGTTAATGAAGTTACCAGCAACATTGATGTTCTCAACGATGTAAAGAACGTTGTCCTCGTTGATTTCTCCCTTCTGTTGAGCTTCAAGGATGTGATCAATGGCGCATTTCAATCCTTCACTTCCTGTAGGCTTAGAACTCGCAATTTGCCTGTTAGATTTCTCAATATCATCAGTTTCAATAACATCAAAAACAAGAATGATACAACATCAAAAGAGACTCACTTCCTCTCATCAACAAAGTACTTTTTGAAGAGAGCGAGTCTTCGATCCTTAACGTCTTGACAGATCTTCAAGTATCCTCTAAGGAACGGCCTAAGGATAGGGATGAAGTCACCGTAGTTATACTCAAAGCTCTGAGCCAACCTACTTCTCTCTCCGTTCAAGGCCTTAAGCCTCAGAAACAGAGGATCATCTTCACTATCAAACCTCCTATCAAACATGATACGGAACATGTTATTATACATCATCAACTGCAAACGCTTCCTCAACACAATCCCTTTCGTGGCGGAGTCAGGATTCTTCTTCACATCCTCCACAACACTCGCAGCTTCGAACTCCCATCCTTCACGATTCTGCTGAACCACCTTGTTGGTGAAGAACGGAACCGTCATGATCCTTCTCATCTTACGCCAGTGCTCTCCGTAGACAGTGAACACCATGTCCTGTCCTTTGCCAGTGAAGATGTCGAAGACGACGTTTCGTGTCCGAGATCCGAACTCGACTCCCTGTGTGTGGAGGACTTCTTTGGTTAGGTTCGGTGATGAGACGACGACTAGGTTTCGCTGTCCCATCCTTAGGAGGAAGAGGTCGCCGAATTTTTTAGCGTAGTCAACGAGGTTACGGTGGTTCAGATCGTCTCCGACTTGGAGCCAGTTTCCGAAGATTGGAATTGGCATAGGACCAGGAGGGAGTTTCAGTTTCTTGCCGCGGAGCTTGGAGATCACGGTGGCGAGAATCACCGCCGCGAAGACGGCGATTAGAGACTTCTCCAATAAGAGAAGATCCATTGCTTAGAGCTCACTCTCGATTTTCTGTTATTACAGTGATTGGTTGATTGATGGATTGATTTTCAGGCAAATGTGATAAAGCAGAAGAAGCTGCTGAGGAAGAGATGATGGCGAGAGAGACGACTTTATAAAGAGGTTGGTTGGTTGGTTTGATAAGTGAGACAAACGGAGGAAAAAAAAGACAACGGCGTTAGGTACGTGGGAGTTGGTGAAATGCATGAAATGATAAACGGCGTTAGATTTAACGGGATGGCTGGTGTCTGAGTGGGTTGATGGGGGTAGGTAAGGAAAAGACTGTAAAGTGAAGAAGGTTTGGTGAAGGTATTAAAAACTAAAAGTTTGCTTTGTCCTTCTATTTTTATGAGATTATGAAAATACTAATATACTCAATTTTTTAACAAAATCAATAGGTGTTGTTTCAAAAGAAAAAAAATCAATAGATGTTGATTAAGTATTCAACAAAATCATTACAGTGAACATGTTGAATAATAAATACTTATAATATAAATTATTTGGTGTTGAATAAAATGAAATAGAAACTACTTATGAAAACGATTGAATGTGTTGTAACCGTAAACGTTTTAATGTAAAATTTTGTCTTTAAATTCTTTTTTGATATAATTGTATTTAGTGTAAATTAAATAAGAAAATGGTTAAAAAAATATTCCTACACCAAAATATATTTTTAAAGATAATAAAGTTCTTATAGTCATTTTTAATTTTTCTATTTTCGAAATTAAAAGTATATTTTTTTACTATAGCCCAATCAATCACTCCTCGTATAAAATTTACTAAAAAATATAATATTTTCATATCATCATAATTATTTAAAATTAATTATATCATTAAAAAAAATCTTATTTTTAGTGTTGGAAACAAACAAAATCTATTATGTAGCTGGTCGAGTAATTCTATTATTTTTACGATCTGCATAACCTATAAAAAAAATTTTATAATTGCATTGTTTTGCCAAACCTTACGAATAATCTGTTAGACGGCGAATAATATAAATTTTAGTTATATTCTATTTTAAAGAGTGACCAATATATTTATAATCAAAATAATATATTTATATGCAATATTTATTTTTACAAAAAAAAGATTTTTTTTGATAAAATTTCCTAGTTTATTGTGGGTAGATGGATATCCGCAATTTGAATTTAGCCGGTCAACATCCGTCTCTTTAAAAAAAATTGTCCATACCTGCAATTTTTCTCCATACCTGCAATTCAAAATTTTCAGATGGGTAGATCTACACCCCTTCCGCAACATGTCAAACTGGACAGGACCACAAATAATAATTCAAAATCCCAGCTCAACGTGTAACATGCCTCTAAGACCATCCGCATTAGTGAACCTCTTGAAGGGGTTCATGAGATTTTTATAATATTTTTATGTGGGTCCGTAAACAGTGATGAATCTCTATCTAGTGTTTTCCTGCATTAGTGAACCTTAAAAAGGGGTTCTTAGAAATAAAATAATATTTTTTTATTGGAAATTAATTTTTTATTCAACATTAAAAACTGATTACACTAATAATTTATTTTTAAAAAACATTATTCAACATTAAGAATTCATGAACATACAAACATTATTAATCTTCATTACCAAATTTTTGCCATACATTTTCGATTAAATCAGCTTTCAAACGATGATGTTTCTCCGAATCTCTAACTTCATTGCGAATGGGCAACATACTATCGACATGAATACTTGTTCTTCTTTCCACCGTGGAACCTCTACTTGTCTCTCCTGACTCGAACTCAGATGTATCAATTTGAGCGTATCCGTGGCGTTCGTTTTCTACTATCATATTGTGCAATATGACACAAGTTCTCATTATCTTTCCTATTTTTTCCTTGTCCCATAGTAGAGCTGGGTTTTTAACAATTGCAAACCTCGATTGCAATACTCCAAAAGCCCGTTCGACATCCTTTCTGGTAGATTCTTGACGTTGAGCAAATAGCTCTGCTTTAGGACCTTGAGGAAGTGGGATGGATTGGATAAATGTTGACCAATTTGGATAAATTCCGTCGGTCAGATAGTAGGGCATACGGTAAGTGTGGTTGTTGACCTTGAATTTAACCTTAGGTGCTCGGCCTTGTAAAATGTCATCAAAAACTGGTGATTGATCAAGAACATTAATATCATTGAGGGTACCTGGTAATCCGAAAAATGCGTGCCATATCCATAGATCTTGTGATGCCACAGCTTCCAAGACAATTGTTGGCTTTCCTGAACCACGGGTGTACTGACCTTTCCAAGCCGTTGGACAGTTTTTCCACTTCCAATGCATACAGTCAATGCTGCCTATCATCCCTGGAAACCCTCGTACCTCTCCCACATCGAGTAATCGTTGAAGATCTTCAGGTGTAGGTCTTCGTAGATACTCATCTCCAAACAATTGTATTATCGCATCAGTGAAACTTTCCAAACATAAACGTGATGTACTCTCACCCATTCGAAGATATTCGTCATATGTATCTCCCGATTGACCATATGCCAGCATACGTATACATGCTGTACACTTTTGAAGTGCCGATAGACCGTACCTCCCGGTAGCATTTCTTCTTTGCTGAAAGTATGGAACTTCACTGCTTAGGCGTTCGACAATACGAAGGAACAATGGTTTGTTCATTCAGAAACGCCGCCTAAACAATGGTGGTGGGTATGTAGGATTTTCCGTGAAATAATCGTTCCATAGTTGATTGTGTCCGTGTTCCCGATATCTTTCGATATAAGCTCGTCTTGTATCCTTGGTTGGGTCAGCAAGAAGCATTGAATCGATGTAATTATCAACTACTTCGTCGACCATTTCTTCTAAAGCTTCATCTACTTCATCATTTGATGAGCAAGACATTTTCCTAAAACGAAAAAAGGGACCTCATCACTTAAATTATTTGATCATACACAATGGTCTTAATATAAATGCATAATCTAATGTTCGATCTTTGAGTTTGGTCTGAAAAGATTAATCTAGTATATATAATAGATCATACACAATGAGTATATAAATAAGACAAATCTAGTATATATAATAGATTAATTTGATCATACACAATGAGTATATAAATAAGACAAATCTAGTATATATAATAGATTAATTTGATCATACACAATGAGTATATAAATAAGATTAATCTAGTTTTGTCTTACTTTGGTTGGAGATGTTGTTGGAGATGTTGGAGATGTTGTTGGTCGGTGAGAATGATCAAGAGAAGAGAAGAGAAGTATGTTGTTGTTGTTCTTTAAATTAGATATGGATCAAAAGAGAAATAGAGAAGAGAAGAGAAGTATGTTGTTGATTGTTCTTGTTGTTCTTGTTCGAAGAGAGAAGTCTGTTGTTGTATGTTGTTTATATAGAGAAACTTAATAGATAATGGTACATTTTATTATACAAGGGATAGCATCAATACAAAAGAAACAGAGTACTCTTCCTCTGCTAAAGTGAAACATCCGTGACAAAAGCAACAAAGTGCTACATCTAGTCATCTATTTTACACCGTGATAGAAGTGTAGCAAGCAAACAAAATGCTACACTAGTACAGACCTAGATACTACATAGTACAATCCGTGACCTGTGACCTAGAGAAAGAGAGGCATCCTTGAACAGCTTACAATCCGTGACCTGTGACCTGCAAAAGAGAAGAAAAAAGATTAAAAGTTAACAACATATCCAAATCAAAGCATTACAGTAAAAACATCTAAATTAGCTAACCAAATCAAAGCATTTCAGAGACTAGTTTATCCTTTAGAGCCACTTCAGCATCAGTAAGTGTGTCTACGGCTTTGGCTAATAGACGATCAAGTATCTTTTCCTTGGATAGGGTTTTTTTATGAGCAAAGATGGTTTTAATTCGCTCAAAAGCCACTTCGTTTGGCTTCTGGCGTTTGGCTGCTTTGCTAGCCTTTACACCAGGAGGCCTAATGTCTTCCTCGTCAATCACCACCTCTGGAACACCTTCCTTACTTTTCTCCTTCGGCTCACAGTGTGATCTCCACTTCTGATCGAACATAAGCGCCCTCCAGCAGTGTTCAAGACCGAACTTAGCTTTGTAGTCATTGGTGTAGATGTCATGTGCGGTTTGCATGACATCATTTTCAGGGTTTGTCCCACTGGGTTGCTTCTTCAGAGCCGCTTCATGGCATCCCACAAACCGGCAGACCTCTGCATTCACCCTCCCCCACCTCTGCTTACATTGAGACCACTCTCTTGGAATGGAGCCACTTAGTTGAGGACTAGAATTGAAGTACTCTTCAATTCTTTTCCAAAACGATCCTTTTTTCTGTTCATTGCTAACTATGGGATCCTTCGAGGTGTTCAACCAAGCACTGATCAACACCAAGTCCTCTTTCACCGACCACACTCTCCTCACTGGTGGTTTACCTCCCCCGGGAGAGTTAGCAGGTGCCTCAGCAGAGTCTACATCTATTGGATGACTGCTCTGCGAGGCTAACAGGTTAACAAACCCGGGAGTGTTGAGGTAGATAGGATCCATAATGTGTTTTTTTTTGGTTTGGATGTTTGCGTCTTTTTTTAGGGTAATCTATTGATCTTTTTAAACTAGTTTTAACCTACCAAACATTAACTATGGACAATAACATTCATTAGAGGAGTCAAATCACAGCAACCAAACAACCAACCACCGAGTGCTTTAATTGAAAAGCACTTGTAGTTCAAATTAAAGTTTCTAGTTTTACTTTTAATAAAATTATGTAGTTATAGTTTTCTAGTTCTAGTTTTAATAAAATTATCAAGTTAACTAGTTATAGTTATAGTTTTCTAGTTCTAGTTTTAATAAAGGTAACTAGTTATAGTTATAGTAAAATTATCTAGTTAACTATAGAACCTTTGCTTGTAGTTCTATAATTAATTATCTACTTAACTACTGAAGGCTAACCTTTGCTTGTCAATCGAAGGAGACCTTCTCCAGGGTTGCCACCTGCACACGGAGGTCATAAACTAACGCAGAGAGGATCTTGACATCTTCCTGAACATGGAACAAGAAAAGACATTTGTGTTAGTCAATTCTATATAAGTACAAAAGTATTGACTAACAAAGATGAAAGAGATTACAAAATAAATAACTTACCTCAAGACCCTCAATCTTTTTGCTTAGTCCCAACACCCCCATCATCACCTGCTCTGCCGCCTCCACCCGTTTAGTAAGCTTGTCCAGCTCCTCTTGGATTCCTATCACCCAAGGCTGACGGTAATGCAAACCATCAGCCTTAGTTACAACAAAAAATAATGAGTTAATGAACATTTTATGTAAGAAAATACAGTAAGACAACAGAGTTTAGGGATCAGACTCACCTCGTAGTTCAAGCAGGTGATAAAACGCTTCCCAGGAAGAGTATCGTGCACCTCCTTCCCACAAACCTCATTAATGAGTCTCCCACCACATGGACACCTTCTAGGGATCCCGTATTCCCCATCTGCAACGAAGCCTAACATGTTGATGTGGTGGTTTTGCCTCTTCGAATTTCTTCTATCTTCTGTCGGATCCATCTGTCAAAGAAACAGGAAGAATGAGCTATCACACAAACCATATCGAAACAACTTTCTAACTTTAATGGTATGTACATTAACGAGTTCCTATCTTAATTATACCCATCTAGAATCAACAATCAACTACAATGATTCAATCGAACCCTCAAACTCGGTTACAAATGTCAGAGAAACGAACACTAAAATCTCACAAAGACGAACCCTAAAACACAGAAACGAACCCTAAAAACAAACATGCATTCAGGATCTCATGCTAACCAACCCTAAAAACAAACATGCATCACAATTACTTGAAACCCCTTATCTCGGTTTCAAATCTCAGAGAAACAAACCCTAAAACAACATACAAACACGATCTACAACCCTATTTCGAAACCCACACATCGATTAAGATCCCTTACCCGAAACCCCCAAATTGATTTCAAAATCGAAAATGGCTTTCGAGAACAAAAACGACCGATTCGAACCTTAAATCTACTAGAGAAGAACTCACCTCGCCGAGATTAGAGACCGTCGTCGATTGGATGGAGAAAACCACCGGGAAACTTCGTCGCCTTCGGAATCGCCTCTCTCGCACTCGAAATCGCGTTTTCGAGAGAAACCCTAGTTTTTTTAGAAAAGAACAAGAAATGAGAGAAACCCGTGTTTCTCCCTCTACAACGCGGATTCTCTTCACCAATCAGATATTGCCGCGTGGCTTGAACTCTCTTCTTACGGGTTCATCCGCAAGGCCCGATTCACCGATATAAACCCTTTTTTCATTAAATTTAATGGACACGGGCCTATGATACCGAGCCCAATATCCGGTGTAAAACCGCTAATGCAGATGGTCTTATGTTCACAGCTATTCAACAACATATCACTATATTATGTTCTTGTTGCTCGATTAACCTAAATTATGTTTTGTTTACATCTCTCTCCTACGCACGAGCATAAAGTTTATAGTATTAAATTTCACCAAATTTATATCATGAAATTTCTATGCATTAACTTGGCAATTGGATCAACAGGTAGTAACCTACTTTGTTCAGTAAAACACACATTTGTCATTATGTTTGGGCTAAAACTGTCAGTTATGATTGGGATGGATCACTTATCGCTATTTTTTCTACTTGAATTTGTCATTTAACGTCATATATAACCTGTATCACACTCTTTCCAACCACATGTCATTAACAAATAATTTAGGTAATAACATTCCAGTGTTTTGTACTTATTCGACCGACTGACCTTTTAGCTCAACCAAAGGTGGATCTAAAAGTACTTTTATCAGAGTATTATCATAAACTTTGAGTTAGTCAAAAACATTTTTTATGAAGTTTTAATTAATTAAATAAATCAAAGTTTTGAGCTAAACACTTAAAATAAAATTTAAAAGAAGCATTGGTCATAGTGTAAGTCCCCTCCTAAAAGCAATTTTATTGCAAACATTTTAGATCTCATGTATCTCACAAATGTCAGTTAAAACAATTATATTAAAATATATGGGTCTTTCAGTCTCTTAGATGTTGATATATTCTCCTATAAATATTTGATCAACAAAAATCTACTATAAATATTTCAAATGAGATATTAGTTATAAAATATTTTGAGAAAAAATATACATGGGTCTTTCAAATGTTGAGATACTTTCTCAAAATATTTTATGATTAATATTTCATTTGAAACATTTATAGGAAAATATATCAACATTTAAGAAATCCACCTAATTAAATACTCCCTCTGTTTTTATATGTAAGTATTTTTAGCAAAATAATTTTGTTTCACAATATAAGGTGTTACAGAATCCAAAGCAAGAAATTAGTGTTAAAGAATTCAAACGTGTGATTTTTGGTCTTTTTTTTCATTTTCTTTTAATTTTTCTTGTTCTTTTATTCTTCTTGAGAATAGCAATAATCCCCCTCTCTAATTTAATGTACTAGACAAAATAATTGTGTTATTGATAAGGCACGTGTTTTAGTTGTTTATTTTTGAAAAGTTAAAAATTCTTAATATGCGTGCTTTTAGGTAAAACTACCTACATATAAAAACAGAGGGAGTATTAAAGAGCATTAATATCACGGTTGCTTAAGCAGTTTCTTAAGCAAAAATGTGGTTAAAAAAAATAAAAAAACTTAATAATATTAGGAACGTCACTTAATTTGGGACAACAAGAGGCGTCTCTTGTGTACATGTGGAACCGTGTGATTGGAAAAAGAAATGGTGGCTTCCTTCTTTGCTGAATGGTTTTTCTTTTTTGTTTTTCTCTTTCATGAAATTTTTTTTATGTGCGATGAGAAAGACGATTCTTGCTTTCTTTGTTGATCCTCGCCGAAATGACTCCGTGGGTATCGTCGAAGAAGGAAGACGGTGGTTTTCTCTCTCTGGTGGTCTCTCCTTTCTCTCTCTTTTTCTCTTTCGAAAACTCTTTTTGTGTGTGGAAATAGGCGATTTTCTCTCTCTTCGTTGATTCTGACCGAAACGACTTCGTATGTTTTTGTGGGTGTAATCAACGAAGAAAGACGCCGATTCTCTTTCAAAATAAAAATTTTGCAATAAAGCAATTAATTATAAGATTTTTTATCATTGTCTCTTAAATCATTTTTTATATTTAATACTATTAAAAATGATAAGAAACCCTAATATGGGTTTGTGCAATAATCATGCTCTAAAACTGCAGTTTTACCTCTCCCCCATATGGTCTGGGTTATGTCGATTTTCAGCTGTTAGTGAAAATAAATTAAAACTACTCAGTACTCCTATTACGAGTGGAGACGCGATGCATTACGTTTGTGTCTGAGTTGACAATACTTTTTTTTCCTTTTTGTGTTACTAAGTTGACAATTTAAGTCTTTTACAAAAATGTTGGCAACTTAACAATAAATCAATATCTAAAAGAAAAAAGAACATAAATCATTGACCAAAGAATAGTGCATAATGTATAGCAAATATTTTTTCTAAAATCAGATTTTAATACAGTAACACAACAACGACAATCGAATTGTTATGTGAAAAACAAATAAAATGTTCATTTTTACCTTATATATTGGTTTTTATAGTTTCCTATATCCTTTGGAAAATGTATTAACAAGAAAATATTTGTAACAGAAACTAAATATACTATCGTTTTACATATGAATATATTAGACAAAGAGTAAAACAATTAGCATTGGACGGTTGGGACCAATGGGGAACAATGCAAAGTTACAGAAAACCATGTAAAAACAAGAAGAAAAGATCGTAGAACACAGAGATGAAGACATGAGCAAAACAAATCCGTCACGGCGAGAAAAAAACATAAAGAAACAGTGTGAAACAGTGATTGAGCGTAGGTCTGAATTTGAACAGCTTGACCCAAAAAAAAGAACAGCATGAGACGCCGTCAGAGATGACGCCGTTAAGAAGACATATTAGTATATTGGTTTCTCCACAAGTTGTGGTTGTTAAAATAAGCGCGATAGCACATTGGAAGCTCAAGCATGTGGCACATACACATCCATGTAAAATTGTTAAATGTCAATAGTCAATTTGGCAAACAACCACCGTATTGACTTCAAAATTAAATGATAGCCTGATCACATACGGTGGTGGTCACGTAACTTGTCTGTGGCGTATTTATTTAAGGTAAGGAAAGAGAGATATGCCAAGCCTACCACGAAAGACAACGACGGAGAGAAATGGTGTTACCTACCTACCTCTCACCAAATCCACCATTACCTCACCTTATTTGTCTACCATAATAGTATATTTCTCATTTAGTTGACTGGAACATAAGTTTCCACATCATCTTCTCGTCTGCACAACCACGATCTTTAAATGGCCCTTCTTTCTTGGACCCACCTCACACATTGCAGCATGTGCCCATTAGCCAGAACTTGTTTTTACAAGTTTCAATAGTTCTGGACCTTCTGGTAAGTGTTCTCTTTATGATCTATACAAACATGTGTTACTATGTAGTATAATATTAACTCCAATATTAATGAACATGTAATGTCATCACTGACAGAAACAAAAGTTAAGGATATATGAGAGAACAAAAAAAACTATAGCAAATACATAATAAGAATAAGATAATTTATGGAGCTAGATGAATTAAATGAAAATGAAAAATTGTACAACCACAAAACAATTGTTGGATAGTACACACCATGTTTGTTTGTTTGTTTGTAACTAAATAAAATTGTCCTGATGAATCAATTCAAACCTAATATGACTTTGAGATGTGAGATAAAATTACCATTGATATTTACTTCAATAAACATAAATTATTTATCTTCGGTCTAGATTCAACAATTAACAGCCCCTAAAACAACATTTAAAGTCCAAAAGAACACACCACATTAGTGGGATCAAAGGAAAAACAAATAGCTAGGCCATCTTTCAATAATGAATCGGGTTGGATTTAGATTGTTTGAATCGGTTTCTGATACCATGTTAATTTAGAAGAATTTCCAACCTAAAACCAATTGATTATAAGTGGATTGACTAATCTATCTTATATATTACTTAAGATCCCTTCAAACTTCTGATATGAGATATTTGTCTCTAATATCGTGTCATTGCACTAATCTTAATTAGCCAAACTTCACGATGCTAAGGGCATGTTTATTGGGGGTTCTTAACAAAAATAGTGGTGGGTGTCACTACTTTTCCTAAGAACCGTTTCTAAAAATCCCTAATTAAGAACCGACTCTCGCACTGTTTCGTGAACCTCGCTAACACGTGAAAGGTCACGAATGGTGTGTTTTAAATTTTTTTGTAATCAGAACAAAAAAAGAGTTAAGAATGTCAAAAAAGTTTTCAGAGATAAACATGCTCTAGGACAATTCCTCTCTTAGAACAAAATTATTGGGGATCCTTATTCTTGAGTCTTTAATACACATATATGCATATATAATATATACATATATAATATGTCCTGAAACAACCTTCCACAAAAAGTACAACTAACCTGCCGAATAGTTTAAGATATGCAAAGTCAAAACTGTGGAATTTTGGATGGTTAAATATATTTTGTGGATTTTTTACGCTAATTTTAGAGAAATAAAAGTTAATCACTTTATTTTTTTTCTTTCTATTTTATTCAATCTACAACAAGAAAATCAGAAACAAGAAAATAAAACAAAGAACAAAGGGTCTAGTTGGGTATTGATCAATTTTCATTGAGAAAAGATTCGAACATCACACGTGGGCTTGAGTCCATTGACCACATCACTCTGTTTCACATCTTCACAAGCAATGACAGTTGGTAAACGAATCCTAAACCCCAACCAATCAAAACCCAATTTCCCACTCAAACGCACATTCACCACAGCTTCAAGCTTCTTCTCTTTGTTTCTCAACAACGTAGCATCAACATCATAGACCTTCCCCTTTCTAAGCCTAGTAGCAATATTCAAATACGTAACGTTTCCAGGGCTTTGCATGAACCCAACAAGCTTCTTCTGTCCAAGGTTTATATTCTCAGAGGAGACAACAACTCTCATGGGGCTGTAATACAGCACCGACTTGTCCTCTTTATTAGACAACTCAAGAACCGTCTTCACGTTCGCATTCAACAGAAGATCCCTTGTCGAATTAGCAAAATCCAACCTCGAGAATCTGAGGTTCGTGACGCAAACCTGAGGCAGTCTAGATTTAACCGAGGAGTTCACAGACAAACCTGTCAACAACAAGATTATAAGAACGATCGAAAGAAACATGCACGTGCATGCACAGCATTTTCTGAAACATCCAGGGCACTTTCTCTTCTCCTCACGATCCACAAAGGAACCTGAGTTCGTACTTCGGTCTGTTTCTTCTTCCTCTCTGAATCCAGGGAGCTTCAGAGATGATGTCTTTCTAGGGGTTTCGAACCCGTTTCTAGAGACGCAAGGGCTTGAGAACCTGGAGCTCAGGTCAAAAGAGCCTTTCCCGTAGCTGCTGTCTTCTCCTTCTCTGTCTCCTTCTTGAACTCTCTCAAGGCCACGTTGCTTTGAAGCAAACTCAGGGAATGTCAATGCGGGATCACCAAATCCGGAAGAAGCCCTCCTTTGAGGAGGAGGACGAAGATGCTCCGACATTGGTGCTTTGTTTTGGATTTCATTAAAATTAATTTGGTTTTTGACTCCCCTTCTCTACTCAAGTCGCAGAAAGGCTGGTTGGATAGATAAACTTCAAGGGTCATTAATCTCTTGACGGTAGATTAAAGCTGTTTGGTCCATAACAAATTTGATTCGTTAATCTATATATGGCTTATTACTTTAAGAAACACAAAGCCTATAAACTAAAATTAGAAATTTCAAGTTTGTTCATGTATTACTAATCTTCCTAAATCAAGTTAAAATTAAAGACTATTTGGTTTAGTGACTAAAACTTTTGCATTGTTTAATAAAGAGTTTGAAAATCATATGCCTCAAGTTTGTTAGAAAAATATATTTCCTAAATGTGTGTTAAATTGTGATATACCAGCCTAAATACTCATTAAACACAAACCAATCTAGAATTGAAGAAATTCAGTGATGAAAGTTTATACTTTTAGTTTTGGTTTAGACCGAACTTTCGATTTTCAGTTCAGTTCGATTAGTTTTATTTGGATTTGGGTAATTTGGTTCTTAACTTTAGAAACCATTTGGAAAATTAGAAAAAATCTTAACTAGTGGTATTGATTTTCTTTACTTTTTAATATTTTTTTGGGGTCAAATCTTTAGTTTTTTTAATATCACACTCAATATTATACAATAAACACACATACTCCAAAAACAATAATAAATCACGCATCAAAAGGAAAAAAAATTGAAAAAAGAGTAGTACACTACTACGTTACACACACAAACGCAAGGAACAAAAACGTAAAAGTAGTTGATCAAACGTTTCTTTTTTTCCTTAAGAGATTGAGAATCTTCTTCTTCTTGGCTTAGTGATATCAACACCAGCAAGATCCTCAACAATGTTAGAAGTATCCTTAGACCCATGTCTAAACGGATTCAACTTCCCAAGCTTCTTCGAAACAGATGAGAAGAAAGTACTTTTACCACTCTTCTTATTGCTCGGTGCATTCGAAGAAGAAGCTCCACCATTCTTCTGCAGATCCGAAACGTACATCTTCATCTTCATCAGCTCATTCCTCAAAGCTTCGTTCTCTTTAGCCAACGTACTATCAGCTTTGAGCTGTCCACGTGTCGCTACAGCCTCAGGGACTATAACTACTGACCCTTCTTCATCTTCCACTCCGCTTCTCAGCTTTAACTGATCGTAGTAAAGCGCGTGGAGCACGATGTTTACGGGTAGTCTCTTGTTTTGGGAGGCGTGGAGACGTGCTTCGTAAGAAAGCTTGAGAGGGTCCATTGAGCTACAGACTTTCTCTCTTTCGATCTCGTCTAGGTTTGGATGAGATTTCAAGAAGATGTCTATGGATCTGTAAAGATCGTCATCGGACTTTCTTGACGATTTCGGGACGAGATTCGCGATAGCGTTAAATTTGGAGATTGTTAGCTCTCCGTAAGTAGCGATCTCTGCTAAGTAAGAGTCAACTGTTTTCGCTACTCTTTGTAGCGAAACAGAGGATAAACCTTTGTTGAAATCTCCGCCGTTGAAGACTCCGACGTTTTTCTCCTTTTCCACGAAGGCGGAGATGATTCTTCTGATACTGTCGAGATCCAATAGTCTTTCACCGTCGTAGGTGAAAGACGGGATCAAGAGATCGTCGACAGTAACATGATCAAGAACGACGGATATTCGCTTCTCCAGCTCGTTCTTGGACGCGAGTGAAGCGTCCAAGAAGATGGCGCAACGGAGGAGAGAACAGAGGAAGTTGATAGGGAAGAGTCCTTTGTCTGAAGGTAAGATAGACACGATTGATTCCACGAGATCTCTCTGTTGAGATCTCTCCTCGGAGTCATTGTTTTCAGGGTCGGAAAACTTGACTCCTCTACCCGAATGGTCTCTTACAAGATCTCTTAATGATCTCTCGGTGTAGGTGATGATTGCAGATGCTATAGATGAAGGTTTGAGACCTCTCTGCTTCATGAAAGATATGACGTCGGCGAAGAAGTCGACGTCTAAGATACAGAGCTCCTCTGTCCACCAGTTTGGTGGTGTTCGACATGGAAACATTGCCTCGTTGCAAGCCTGTAATAAAAGAACGTATCATCAGTTAAAGTAACAAGCACTACACCAAAACTATTGATACTTGAGACTCAAGGAACTAAACAGAGTACATATGGGACATGTATACCTAAAACTATACTAGGTACTAGATCTGGTTTTACTTTGGTTACTACAATGTAAAAACTTGAAAACAAATTAACCTAAACACTAACCAAGAAGACTTAGATCTAAACACTTAAGTGAGAATGAGTATAAAACCTTAGCAGCGACGACGTCCACACAACGGCGGACAATACCAAGGTCACGAGAAATAGGAAGGAGAATCTCGCAGGACTTGAGGACAACAACGGCTCCTGAGAGGCTAGACAAGGCGACCTGAGAAAGGAAGTCATGTGTTCGACCAGCTAGGTTGTTGTCGCAGTACTTGTCAGTCATCTGAAGAAACTCAGCAGCGCAATGAAGAGCCGCAACGTTCTGGACAGTAATCTCGAAGTTAACACCGTAACAGAACTTAGCAGCTTTCTCAAACATCTCAGGACCTCCAGGGATATCCGAGAGATCTATTCTCGTCACGTCACTGTCTTTTGATTCCATTATTAGCTTCCTTATGTAGTTACTCTTCGCCACTAGCATGAACTATATAAACAAGATCAAGAAATTTACAAATTAATAGCGTGTTATTAAACCATTTTGGACCTAGCTAGACAAAACAAAATCATTAGTTCTTTTATAGTAAAAATGAATTGTTGTTACCTTGTGAAGAGAAAAATTAGCTTCTCCGACTTCAACTACAACATCCGTCGGAATATCTTGTGAGAAAACCCTGCATTAACATACATATACAAGTTGGAAATTTCATATGATTATGGATGAACCGGGTGGGATAATCTATAGTTGAGACTAGACCGGTTCATACCATTGACCGGTTCTCTGAAGAGATGAAGACACTGAGTTCATGTTGATGGAGTTGTTTCCTTCAGTCGCCATTGTTATTGGATGTGTAGTGAAGGAGACAATGGAGGCATAACTGAAGAGTGTGTCTATATATTGAAAATTATATAACGTGGCCCTTCTTAATCCACCCAATTCCTAATGTAATATTAATGTACATTTGGCTTCTTCTGTCTCCTTTTTTTTTTCTAATTTTTCCATTTGTCGTTTGGTTATGTTGTTTCATTGTTATTATCTCTTTTAAGCTAAATCATTCTGATCTTTCTGTTGGTCTTCGTCGGTCTAGTTTCCTTTTCACCATTTTTATTGGTAACCTTTCCATATTTGGATACACATACTTGCAGTGGCTGCTGCTTTAGGATACTGGGGAATGTATACCTTTCTTAAATATACGTACGTTTGTCCAACCTATGATAATATGAATGGCTTGTGTAGATAACATTTAACATCTGTTATATTGCTATGAAACTTATGTCAAAATATTGACATATCCTTAAAAATTTGTTCCTACAACATGCTTATACGTGGATGTTCATTATACCAGTAAATATTATCATTTTAAAACGGTGGAACATGAGGAATATTGTCAGAAGAAAAGATATCGAGTAAGCAACCTAGCGGCGACTGAACAGAAAGGTCAGGACTAAATGTGACAGACGACGAACGAATATAGATAGCTAAGCTTAACATATCTCATAACCCGTAATTGTCATTTACATTTAATATCAGCCAATACTCTGCCTAAAAATAAGATCCAATCGTCATCTATCATATAACCCCATAACATTCATATAGTGTTTGGCAGTAATTTATGGGGTGAATCGATCAAAGATGAAAAACACAATCTTACTTCTGGTTGGGTTGATGAGAAAGTGATAGCAAAAAAAAGATAGCAAAAAAAAAAAACCAAGTCCTCTTGGCCTAGTGGTGAGAGCGCACTCCTTTGGGAGTCCACCGCCCTGGGTTCGAGTGTGCACTTGGCCACCGTAACAAACTGGCGTAGTAACGGGCCTCTAGGACTCCTTCGGGAGATAGTCGGGTCTCTAAATAAGCCCCGGACACCTAGAATAAAAAAAAAAAAAAAAAAAAAAAAAAAGATGTTTTCACATGTAAAAAAGCCTAAAAATTCTGAAATAAAGGATGAAAATGCTGATTGTATTAAAAAGCAATGCATGTGAATCATTGACAGATAAGAAATCTAACAAAAAATGAAATTAAAAATGATGGTGGGAGCCATGGAAGTTAGGGAAAGTAGGAACAAGTCATTGGATAGGCCCACTCTTCCAAATATGTGGTGATCCCTTCTTCATAAACCTCGTGGTATATAGCTTCGATACGTCAACAAATCATATCTTAGAATCCAGTTGCCTTTTTTCGTCCTATCATTGTTATACACGTATCCCTATCGTCTTCAAAGATATCTCATATCTCTAGTTGCCCTAATAATTCTCTGCCGGTGAGACTAGTCTTTAAACTATATTTGTAGTTTGAATTTGAATTCATTTCATGGTTCTACTTAAAAACCCTTCCAAATTTACGTGAGTTTTCTCTTTTAGGTTAAACTTATGAATCCAGTTACGTTAAGAATATGCTATGTGATTCAATAAGAATATTCAGCCTTCTAATTAGTTTTCATAAATAATCCAAGTATCAATAAATTATATTTTAAAAACACTATAACAAGACTTAGAACCCATAAAGAACTCGAGCATTGGTTTTCTAATCCTATGATGAATTCTTCAACCACTTATAAGAATAAGTAACCACGAGTTAGTGGTCGGGTAATAGCACAGCGTTTCAGAGTCAATAAACAAACTGAGTTCGAATCCGTCTACACTCAGATATTCCTAATACGTGGTCATTAGTGATTTAACATTCTTTTGTTGTGGAGCGGTTTACCGTTTTCTTTTATATAAGAGTAAGTTGAGAATGTTTATTAGACTTTATACTAAGACATACAGCCTTACCACCTTAAGATAGTTGTCTATAATGTATTCTTATACTTATCTATAATCAAAGATAGTTAGGGATGTTTTAAATTTATTCCTTATACTTAGCTATAAATTCAGATAGAATAACTATTCAAGTTCTTAAGGTGGTAAGGCTGTAAAGTGTAATAAAAATTATTCATTGAAGAATTCATTCTTTGAATTTTGTTGGACCATAGAGAAATAAGAGAATGCATGGTGTTATCATCTATTAACAAAAGTACAAACGCCATGAGCTGTAATGCCGTCTAGTTTCAATCAACAATTTATACCATAATGGTGACATCTACAGACTGAAAATTACATCTACACAATACTAAATTGTTTATGGATATGAAAATTTCAGAATTTTAGAAACGGATTGGAGCAAGTTCTTCAAATACTTAAAAAATGTGGGTGGGGGCTACGTAATTATGAACAGCGGTCCCAACCTCACGACGGCTAAACCAAGAAGACATGAAACAAAACAAAGGCTAAGATAAATAGATGCAACTAGAAAACAAAATGAACAATTTGGGCCAAAGTGTCAAAAAGCCCAATGTCTACGTCAATTTTCCTAATCACAGCTTCATCCAGTTCAGACACTAATGTCGTCTTCTTAGGAAAAGCCAGACGAGCTTAGGACATCTCGTTTTCGTTTGAGTAATCTCTTATCCGTTATATATGGTTCGGGTGCTTGCATGGATTCATATAGAGTCAACGGCACTAGACTATGAATATTATCACTCGAAACTTGCTTGATGGATTTGACCAAGAAATAAACAATCAACATATGAGCTTAATTTGGTGAACATAATGAGATTAGCTTGACCTATAAACAAAATTAATTAGTTATTTCAAAACCCAATAATACATGCACACGAACATTACAGTGAAATTCTCAAGTGTAGTCGCATATGAATCTGTTTTTACGCTATACTTAGCAGCATCCATTTCAGTTAAATATAGAGAAAATCTCTCAAATAACACATTTTGAAATTTTTGTCACAAAAATAATCAAACTAGACTTTTTTATTTTTTAAAAATTAATATTTTTTATTTATTTTTTTCAATTTTAAACCTCACCCCCATAACTATAAACCCTAAGTCTAGATTAGTTAACCCAATGGGTATAAACGTATATTTACCCCTAAAACCCCACCCTATAAAGGTTATTTTGTCATTTTTTTCCTTAAATGTTATTTTTGTGACAAAAACTTATTTAGGTCTTTCTTAGGGTATTTCTCTTAAATATATGTACACTTTGTATTTTTTTTTTAGGGGTGGAGTCTTAAGAGCAACATTATTGCAAGCTCTTAAAGGGGTTCTTAAGGGTGTAGGGTCCACAAAAGTACAAAACAAAGGTTCTTAGACCACCTCCATTGGGAGGTTTAGGGAGAGGCTCTTAAGGAAAAAAGGCCCAAAAATAAATCTAAAATGCAATAATAATAAAGAATCGGTGCTTAATAGGGAGGTTTTAGAGTTAATAAAAACCCCATACGTGGCGCATGCGTATTGGTGCGTTGCTTTCACACGAGGGACCAAAAAAAAGTCTCTTCTTTCGTCGGTTCCTCTCTTTACTTCGACATTATCGAAGTTCAATTGTCGGTTCTCTCTCAACGACGAATCGATGTTGATTCTGTGAAATCTCCAACGGAGATGAAGTTTTATCCGTTGCTTATGTCCCTCTCTTCTTCAAATTGTCGAAACCCCTTCATTTGTTGGTCTCTCTCGCCATCTGTGTTGAAATCTCCAACGGAGATGATGTTTGGTGCTTCTCTTTACTCGTCGATGTTCTCATCCAGTTCCGTCCATGGTTTGATTGATTGATGTTTGTTGTTGTTGACAGATATCGTCGTGGACAATTGCGCCATCTGCAGAAACCACATCATGGATCTCTGTAAGTAACAATCGGTTCATAAGGAGTTTGTAACGATGATGAATCAGGAGATTGTAGAATGGTTTAGGTTAAGCTCGTTCTTGTGTGTGTGTGTGTTTGTAGGCATTGAATGTCAGGCTAATCAGGCCAGCGCTACTAGTGAGGAATGCACTGTTGCTTGGGGTGAGTCTTGTTCTTTCTTCTTCTTCTACGCCTTTGATTGTTGTAATCTTTGAAACTTGAATGAACAAAAACTGTATGCAACTTGGTGATGTCTGTGATTCAATCTTTAGTATCTTAGAGTGTCTTTGCTAAACCTTGGTGATGTTCTCATCCAGTTATGTGACTCTGTTATTAATCTCCTGGTCAGCTTTGAAAGCCTTGATTTTTTTTCTTATATTTGTAGCTTTGTTGATTCAATTTGGCGATGTGTGTTTAGCAATCACTGCTCTGTATTGTCTGCTGTGGAATTATATTCATTCTTAGTATTCTTGCATCAAGTAGCTGGAACTAATATATGTATCTTTTTATGTCTCTGATACAATACTTCCTTGATCCAATAAGTTTATTGAGGTTATGGGTTTTGTAGGAACACGATGGAAAGAGGAAGAATTATGTATTTTTAATGTGATGTTGTTTCATTTGTATTAAAAAATTATGTATGTTTTTAATGTGATTTTGTTTCATTTGTATTAAAAAATTATGTATGTTTTTATTTTAAATCATTCAACTTAAAAAAAAAATTAAGAACCCCTATGAAGTTCTCCCATTGGATGAGGAAAAAAATAATTACACTAACATAGGTTCTTAACTTTTCAAATCACCTAATTAACTACTAATTTAATCATAAGAGCCCATTAAGGGCTCCTACCAATGGACATGCTCTTAAATCTCTTAAATAAGAACCAGCTCTTATACTGTTCGCGGGGCCCACTGATACGTGGCGGTCCGCGATTGATTCGTTTCTAATTTTTTTATAAAAAAAATAAAAAATAAAAGTAAAAAAAAATAAGAACCCCATATTGGGGTTCTAGGGTTAATCATGCCCTAAACATTTAGCTGTGATTGGTATTTTTTCCCTTAATTATATTTAATAAAATTGTTACATCTTTTTACTTCCTAGAAATATAACCATACAAGCTTAAACTAGTCAATTATTATAGGATCACTTTAATGAAATTACAAACAAACAATATTTATAAAGCTACATTAATACAAAGGTTGCATACTTGCATCGGCTATAAGGTTATATATCTTTTAGGTTGTTTCTTATTGAATTATTTGTTTAGTTTAAAGAAAGTTAGAACACATATTTTAACACAGATTGGCCTGAAATGGCTTAACCAGCGGTACCAGCGAGCCGCTTAGGTGCATCGACATGACTTCGTTGGTCGAACCCACGAGCTTCCCGTCCACAAAGATGGCTGGGACTGGTGTGGAACAGCCGAGCCTCATTAGGGCTTTCTCGATCTCACGACAATCAGGGTCCTTGTCAATCTCATGGACGGTCGGGTGAACCCCGAGGTCCTGGAAGAGGACTTGGACCGCATAGGACATGCAACATGAGCTCTTGCTGAATATAACCACTCCTTTCTCTGAAGACATTCTCACAACTTTGTCCATGGTTTCTTAAAGGAACTCTCAATGAATCTACGACTTGTTTCTTGGAGAAGAAGAAGAAACAGGACTCTCCTCAGCTTCTCTCTTGTAGATTGAAAGATACTTAAAACTGAGATCCCATGGAATAAACCTAGCTCTTGGGTGAAGAAAAGAGTTTTTGTTGTTGTATATGCTAAAGTATTAAGTTCAATGTTGCATGAGACTTGAGTTTCTTGAATGATAGGCTATTTATAACAAAACAAAGGACGAAGAAAAAAAATGTTGAGACCAAAAAGAGATCACAGAAGATGGTCCACAAGGTTCCCCAAGTTCATCAAAGTGACTTTATTGTGAACCAAATCAAATTTTGTTTCTTTTTTTTTTAATTTGGTAATATTAAGAGGGACAAACAAAAGTTGCACATAATCAAAATCCACCTACCCTTTTTCCTCCTAGATACCAAGATGAGCATTTATATTGAACCATATGCTTCTTTTGTTGCAGATATGCTAAAGAATATGAACATGTGTTATATATTTTATCTACAAGCTCTTTTATGCTAGAGAATTAGAATTTTATATTTTATGTGGACCAAGCTTTTACTTTTTCTTTCTCTAAGAATATTATTTTGTTTCAAGAATCATGCTCAGATGAAGGGTGTGAGATAGCGCAAGGTGGTGGCGAATAAGCGAAGAGATATGCTTATATTCTTCTCCGGATTGATCGGATCGGATCGTGTCAACAATAAAAACTCAATTCTTGAACATGTCACTGTACAACAAGATATGGTTTTCTTTGAGAGATTCTTTCCATTACACTTCACTAGTGATCGTGAAGAATAAGAAATTCGTATGGGTTTCTCTTGCGTGCCACTTCCTTTTCAGCAATTTTCCAAGATTCTTACCCTCATTTAATTAAACGTAGATCAATGAACGTATAAGGACTCTTACCTTGAGGAGAGATGAAACCTAGAGTGATATAAAAAACATGGACTAGTTGTTATTCCTAAAGTGAAATTCAATCAAAATGGGCCGAAATACATCATATGGAAGACATCAATATGCTTTAAACCGGTCCGTGAACAATTAATAATTGACATAAAACATCAAATACAGACGGTTATTTTATAGGTTACAAAAATACCCAAAAACAAAAGTGAAAAAATGTGTGTCTGAAATCAAGTAAGAAGAGAATCCTGAAGTTAAAATAAATAAAAAAAGATAATGCCAATTCTATTCTTTGGCTAATCACACTTAACATATTTGACAAGAGATTAAAGTCAAACTAGTTTAGGCTGCGTGCCAATATGCTTAAATTACACAAAGACAAGACGAGCAATATTGCACTTAAAAATCAGTAGCTGTTGGCTATCTTTGCTCTTTATCTTAAACCAAATACTGTATATTCATGTGCAATAGTAATCTATGATGTTTAGACTTCTAGTAGTTAAAGATACAACATCTTGGTCGACGTATGTTTTGCTACTATAAACGTTTGAATGAAAAAAAAAACACATGGTTTTCTTCTTTTACGAGTAGATATTAATACTACTTATGTTTACAAGGCGATTGGGTTTGGATCAATTAACTATGCAACGACTATAATTAATCGTATATCGGGAACGACTGGTTCGACCATCCATTTGAAAAAATCCCTGTTATAAATACTCCCCATCGACTCTTTCCACTTTCATTCACACAAATCTTAAAAATCTCATAAAGAGTCATCTAACCAACAATCAAAGAATGGGAGGAAAAGGGGGTAGCGGTGGAGGAGGTAAAGGTGGTGGCGGTGGTGGAGGGAAAAGTGGTGGTAGTGGCAGTGGAGGAGGTAGGAGCGGTTGTGGTAGCGGTGGTGGAGGAGGAAAAAGCGGTGGCGGTAGTGGCGGAGGCTACATGGTGGCTCCAGGGAGCAGTGGATCTTCTTACATTTCAAGAGATAACTTTGAGAGTGATCCTAAAGGTTATTTTGATAATCTGCATGGCAGTGGACAGGGTAGCAAGTGACATTTGTCATTGTATTTCACTATCTATGCACTGAAAATGGTTATTATTATTGAATAAAATATCTAATGATCAAATAAAATGAGGTTTTCTACGCTATTTCTCCATTTCTCCATTTCTCCATTTCTCCATTTCTCCATTTCTCCTCTATCCCTTAATTATATGATTCATAGTATTTTTTTAAAATATCCGTACTAGTGATACTATTAAAATTAAATTTATTGACATAACGTAGAATCAATCAATAAAATGTTGCCTGTGTTATGGAATAAATCCAACAAATAGTCTCTTACAACGTCCACAGAACTTCAGTGGTATGGTCGATGACTTTTCTACGCAAGATGTATCAGTTTTTACATTTTTACATTATGCATAGTTGCATACTTCTTGAAGTTTTACTCTATTATTTATCAGAACTTTATACTTGTTTGATATGATGTACACAAGAAAATAGTTTTTTTTAATGGGTGTTTACTTAAATTACAAGTAACAAGAAGAACATTGTTGATTCATATCCTCACATGAAAATGGAAAAGCAGAGAGATGAACACTGATGAAGGACATAATAGTTCATGTTCAGAGTGAAAGACCAGATTCTTCATCCTCGTCAAGAGATGAAGTGTAGGTAAAGTAGAAAGTCCAGATCAAACCAAACACTCCCAAAAGAATCCATCCCAAGAGGTTGTTGCTCAGACCAAAGGGTAACCCTGTTCCCTCCGTGGACATCCTGTCATCCACCAAAGCCATAGCCGGGCTGCTCATCACAGCCGTCAAAGCTGCTGTAGCCGCCGCAGAAACTCCAGCTCCTACGGCTGAAACGTTTCCTTGCTTGGTCTCCATCGAGCATCTCACTCCTCCCTTGCTCTTACTCATTGAAGGTAAACCTGAGGAATAATAATACAACTCTAAACCCTTAGATCAAAATCTTGTTGATTCTCCAAAAACTACTAAAGATCACTCACTAAATGAATATAAAGCAACCAAAAGATCTTGCACATGACCAGATGGAGTTTCTAGTATTATATGAGATCTAAGATGGAACTTAAGAAGAGGAAGAGACATAGGGAAAGGAGTTTACCAAGAACAGGAGCAGAGAGGGCGACGGTGGGCTTGAGAAGGAGAGCAGGACGAGCCACGGAGACGGTGGAAGCGGAGGCAGTGAAGCTAGCCATTTCTCTCTATCTCTCTCTCTTTTTTTTTTTGCTACCACAACAACACAACCTTTAATTGTTTTGCTTGTGTTGGCTTTTTGAATGGAGGGTAACGACTAAATCAGTGGTGAAGAAAAATCTCTACGAACCAATACAAGCCATTTAACTTGGATATGATTCTATCCATACTCCACCAATAGCCTCATCCCACGTGTCATATTTCATCTTTTTCTCTCTACTGGTCTAGTGGTGTGGATTATACAAGTTTATAATAAAACTGCATCCAAATTCATATATAAGAACACTTTCTCTTGTTATTAACTAAGTCTGACATTAAGCTCAGAAAACAACTGGTGTGTGTTGTATCAAAAAGAACCAAAACTTACACAAGAGGTATCGTCAAAAGAATGACAAAAGAAAGGTTTGGGACCGAACCAAAGTTGTTTAGAAATCAATAGTTGATGTTGCATCCTTGTAAGTATGGGTGATGGTAAGCTACATGTATGTTCCAGTCCCACTTGTATTTGTCTATACATAATATGTCCAGATCGGTTTCATGATCCCATCATAGTGTATAAACGCTGCTTGTTCCATGTCTTGTGCATGCATCCTTTGCTATATGGCCTAGATCTGGATGTTAGTGAGACACACAAGAAGGCCCAGTCCAATGCCCAGATTAACACAAACGTAAAGGCCCAAGCTAAGCCCACTGCGCACCTCCACCAACGGCCGTCTCCTCGACACATTTTGTCGACTTGTAGAACAGAGGAGACTGGTACGGTATCATAGCTGCACCTTATCCAGAGCGCTCCTCACTTTAATTTCCAGCTGTTAGTCAAGCTAATCTAGATCTTTCTATGAGCTCTTTATACTGGCTCTTCTTCCTCATTGTAAAAGCAAGATTGTAAAAGGATTATTCAGTAAAATATCAAACTTTAATATCCTTCGCACTGGAGACACGAGGTTAACAACATGCATGGTGTTTTTATTATATTTTTGAACATGCACTGGAGTACTGATACGTGTATACTTGTATGATGATCTCGAATAATGGTTCGGGAATTACAGAGAAAAGCCAAGTCAAAAAAGAAAGTGAGTTGATCATTTGAAATATTATGTTGAATTAGAGCTTTCTTGCTAACAATATGCACTTATTTGTTTTTGGTCCACATCCTTATTCTAATTTTTTTTTCTTCTAGAAAACTGCATGATCCATATAAGGTGACCTTATAAAAGAATGTAAACCAACTTGACCTTTTAATTTAATAAAAATAGCAATGCCGGAAGATTTGCAAAGAGCATGATTAATCATGTCTTCTGAATTCGTAACGTAAACAACTTATAACTAACGTTACAAATCCTTTTTTTTTTGAGAAAGTTACAAATCCAATTTGAAAATTAAGTTTGGGTTTAAGTACGCTAAGTTTTGGTGACTAGGTTTTTTAGCTTAAATTTGTAACAATGGTTGAATTATTTAATATCGTATGTATAACAGTGTGATATATGACCATATAATTTTTTGAATTTTATATAATATGAACATTAGTTGACGTAATTTTGGAAAAATAAAATATCCTTCAAAACTATGAATTCTCTAAGCATATTTACCGATTGATTTACCACAAAATATTTCTATTTCAATCTATTTACCACAATACATAACGTTCTACTATTTTTATTTAAAAAATTGGTTCCTCCTCTATATTTCATCTTCAGTTTTGTAATTTGTTTTTCTCTGATAATCGAAATTTTTACCTTTCTAGTGTAAACCGTAACAAAAGTGAAAACGCACAGAGCGAAGAGTTTAAAAAATCAATGTTGGGCTTTGCAAACCCTTCCTTGGAAAGGCCCATTTACAGAAAACAAAAACAAAACTGGAAGAAAAAAAAGGAGGAAACGTGTTTTTAGTCTTTGAGGGATAGTTTCTCGTCTCCACAAGGAGAGCCTCCCTTAAGCACAACCTTGCTTCTTCGATTTCAGATCGTCTCTCCCTCAAATTCAGTGTTTGAGATCCAATCGGATTCGGATTGGAACGTTCCCTAGAGTCCGACGTGAACGTTCTTTCTCTGGGCCGTCGTTGTTTTTTGGGTCGTCTACATGCAGTTTTGGGGATAGTAAAAGTACGTGCGATTAACCGAATAGTCTACTCTT
The DNA here is from genome assembly GCA_905132765.1 of Moricandia arvensis. NCBI lineage: Eukaryota > Viridiplantae > Streptophyta > Magnoliopsida > Brassicales > Brassicaceae > Moricandia > Moricandia arvensis. The sequence goes on from CAJHQP010000957.1 coordinate 50,782, forward strand.
CGTTTCGAGCAATGGAAGGAGAAATGGTGGCTAAGGTGAAGAGAGAGACGGTGGTAGCATGCATGACTTGCCCTCTCTGTGACAACCTCCTCCGTGACGCCACCACTATCTCCGAGTGCCTTCACACCTGTTAGTTCCTCCTTCCCTTTTTCGATTTTACGTTTCAATTCGAGTTTCCACGTGTACATCGTTGTTTTGATTGGTTGATTCTCTCTGTGTTTGACCAAAAAAATGTAATCTTTCTTTACATTTAGCCTGCAAGAATCTTCCTTTGTTTCGTCGGTTAAAGTTAGTTGTTTTTTGAAATTTGATGTGTGTCTGTGTGTGTGTTTATTGGTCAACGGTTGTGGGTCGGTCAACTCATGCTGTCTTTGGTTTTGGCTAATCATGTTATTGAAGCTGCATGTTGTTTGTTATGTCTCACCTCACCTCACCTGCTTTGTTTTATCCAGCATGTAATAAGTTTTATGTTGGTGAATTCAAGTTACAAGGACCAATACTACTAGTAGTTTGTTACTTCTTCAAGATTCTTTACTATTTAAGACAAGTTAGATATCTATAGATCTCTGTTTCAAAGATCTCATTGACCTTTAGTTTTCTTTATTATAAATGTTAGCACAAAGCCCTGCACTGATCTAAGTGTTAGCGGTTGCGATTCCATATGCCATAACAGAGCTATTTCCCTTTAATCATCCATAAGTTTCTCTCATTTTTAGCAGCCTTTTCTCGATTCTAGTATGTTTACAATGCCCTGCACAATCTGTTTACAGTACTGGCACAACTAGGTGTTCTCATTTTAATTTTGGTTTGGTTTCTGGGGACACAAACAAGCGGTGTTATTATTAATTGTGTAGGCTGTTAACTATCTAAGTGCATGATTTAAACCAAACTGGACAAAGTCTATCAACCCACTAGTCGACAAGCTCCTGCCAATACAATTGCTAGTACATGATGCAGTAGAAGCCATACAAATTATCAGCATTTCTATATAGGAGTCAGAAAATCTATTCTTGCTCCTAATAAGTTTTAAACTTGGCAGCCAGCTTAAACCTCGAAACTTAATGCTATTCTTTATTTAGTTTATACAAACCCTTTCTTTTCTTATTTGCTAGTTGCTATCTATCTAATTGAGACAAGTTATTTATATCACTTGTATGTAGTTTGTAGAAAATGCATCTATGAGAAAATCACAGAGGATGAGATAGAGAGCTGTCCAGTATGTGATATTGACCTCGGGGGTGCCCCACTGGAGAAACTAAGGTAGTTTCTTCTTCTCCTCTATTGCTATTACACAATTTACCCGTAAGGCTTGGTTTAGTAGTGATTCCTTCTTTCTACGTGTACCATAGACTGATAGAAACCTTTTTGGCTTTTACTGTTGGTGAAAGAAATATGCTAAAAAGTCATACACTATTATGCTGGAATGCGCCATATATGAAAGGTTTTTCAATAAGTTTTATGGCATAATGTGAAATTAATCAAAGAAAAATGTTTTGATTCAGAAGCAGATACAACCTGAATATACTTTCTAGCTTTTGCTGACATCAACTATTTTTAGTGAGAACCAGAATCAATTCTCGCTTGTACTATCTCTCCCTTAGAAGATTAGTAGTAGCTTTTGTTGGTGGTGATTCTGATGAACTCATGCATTCGCTAAGGAACCAATCTTATTCACATACTTTAGGCCCGACCACATTTTGCAAGACTTGAGGGCTAAAATATTTACTCCAAAACGAAAGAGAGAGAGGGCGCCTGAAGTTGTGTCCTCTATCACATTACCTACAAGGAGGAAAGAGAGGTCTATCTCGTCTTTGGTGGTTAACACACCTAGGGTTTCAGCACAAACTGGTACTACAGGAAAGAGAACAAAATCTCTCATGAGGAAAGATGTTCGTGGTAGTGGTTCATTCACTAAGAGAACTGTGAAGAAGGAAGAAGAATTTGGAGATGATCATACAGATAGTGAAAGCTCACCAGAAACACTTAAAGATTTTACTCAGAATAAAAGGCAGGTAAAGAAGGTGATTACTCTCTTTAGCTTTGTGTCTCTTTATATTGGTACACTATGAAAATGCAGTTTTAAGCTTCAGAGTGATCTTTTCCATGAGTATATATCATCAAGTTATGTAATATGAAATTATAGCTTGAAAGATAGGGAGATGTCCGTATGGCAAACATAGAATGGTCGATTTTGGACGCTAAGTCCAATCACAACATTATAGCTGATTTTGAGCTGCAGAGAGTTCCATGCATTTATTTATGTTTTTTTCTTGCAGTCTTCATATGCAGAGCCTAGCCAGTCTCTCTCTAATCGAAGAAACAAGGATGTTGCTGAACCTTGGGATTCTAAATTAAACCTTTGGAAACCTTTAAATTTTCTTGTGGATGTGGCAAACGGAACAAAGTCTTCTAGTTCTCAAGGGTTGGCCTCAAAATCTGAGCATGGAAACGCATCTCACACTGATGTTCAGGGGAATAAAACCAAGACAAAGGATTATAAACGAAAATGTAAACTCGAGGAAGAGATCAGCAATAATGGTGATCCAACAACATCAGAAACTGCTACGCTTAAAAGAACGCGCAGGACTCGCCGTAAAAGGTCATCCACTTTTGGTGATTCAAGAATTCCACCACTACCAGATACAGAAACCCTGAAACAGGAGAGGAGAAAGGGTCCGGTTTGGTTCTCACTTGTAGCTTCAAATAATCAGTGAGATTCTTGCTCTGTTACTGTGGTTTATTAACCGATGCTCAAGATTTTCTATGTCTTTTCATTTATGTGTCTTGTTATCTTGACAAGACTTACTGATTTCAGGGAAGGAGAAACATCCTTGCCTCAGATTCCAGCAAACTACTTGAGAATAAGGTAAATATCATGTCATTTTATTTATGTGGTTGATTGGGACGGTCTAAATTTTTATTTGGAAGAAACTGTGCAATAGTTGATCTGCTGTCTCATTACATGACAGGGATGGAAATATTCCAGTTTCGTTTATCCAAAAGTACCTCATGAGGAAGCTTGATCTCAAGAGTGAAACTGAGGTTTGTGCAGTTGCAAGTTTAATCTTTCTAGCTTGTATCCACTTTGTCTAAGATGACCGTAGTGCTATAGATCGAGTCAATTCATGTGCTTGAGTATAAGATCATAATTGCTAGTGTATTACAATGAAATTGTTATTAGTCACAAGCCACAACTATAGCGTGATAGGAGAACAATACTTTTGAGATCATGGCTAATTGGTCTCACCGGTTCCTTACAATTTTGATTAACTAAGAAGATCCTTGAACGTTTTAAATAAAACCAACTCCCTTTTGTCCAGTCGTTTATGTGTTTTTTTTCTTCTCTTTGTTATGACAGGTAGAGATAAGATGTATGGGAGAGCCAGTGATCCCAACGTTGGAGCTTCACAGCTTAGTGGAGCTATGGTTGGAAACAACATCTAAGCATGAAAGAGTGGCTGCAACTATAGGTTCATCTGCAAAGGAATTTGTAATGGTGCTAGCTTATGCACGGAAGGTCCCTGAATGCAACAACTAAAAGAAATGTTTAATACTCATCTGCAGAAGAAACTAATGAACCTTCTGCCTCTATATTGAATCTTCCCTAGACCACCGAGAGTAAGCAGTGGAATGTGTTGTGTAGTTTAGTAATGAAATAGATATATATTTTTTCTTATAATTTGAAAATGAATGATCGGTGAGGCAGACACTTCGTTGTCTAAGGATATTCTAGATTTGCTCTCTTTTTTTGTTAAAGGAGTTTGTCTTTTGGACATTTGAATGTATGATAGGTAGGATAATGTTGTCATTTATATGAAGTGTTGTTCCTTTGTTTGGACTAAAATGAGATGTACACGCTATTATTGTGTAGTGAATTATTGAGAAGTCAACCAAAACAAAAGAGACTGCAAATTCAGTTGTGAAACATCTATTGTATATGCTAACATAAAATTTGGAACTTTGAAACTAGTTTTTGAATTCGTATTTGGTGAACAAAATGTAGAATCTTTATTCGAAAGTTCAGTGATTCTACCTATTTGTTTCATATACCTTTTAGTCTCAGTTTGATATAGTTAAGGTCTTGGTGAAACAATACTATCTCACAAGCTTAGATTATATCCCAACTCAAATGATTGAGGTTACACTTAGACAAAACTTTCCTCTAAAAATCGCAGCAGGATTAGCAAAAGGTAATGTTTCTTCGTAATTTCTATGATTATTCTCGTGTCCAATTTTTTGATAACGATTGTTCTAATAATACTGAACAACGGTTACCAATTGACGGAGCAAATAACAAAGTAGTAAAAACGGAACCGTTGAAATGTTTGATGACTAGACTATCTCTAGTTTTAACTTTTTGCTAAACTCATCCTTTTGATTTCCGTCAAAGAAGAGAAGGACATGTGGTAAAATAAAGTAACCGTTATAAACTCTCAGAAGAAAAGAAGGTTACTTTTGAGTCCACTTTTCATTTTTGGTTTTTACTTACCAAAAGTAAACTCAAAACCTTGGAACTAAACGTTCTTAAATTCCCTTTATTCAAAACTTTTGTATGCAACGATGACCAATCTTATAATCTTATGCATGCAAATATCCTTAAGCTAAAATTGCTTTATTTGCGTGGAGTTTGATTATACAGAAGCTTAAGTTGCTTTCTCTGCGTTTAGTTTAATTTAATTAATTTAAAAAACAAAAAAACAAATCAGAATCTCACATTAATTAAGGCCTTCGAATGGGACCCACCTCTGAAATAAGACGCCTCACTTTGCTTTTTCCAGAATAAAGTTTTGTCTTTTTTCTTTTAAAAATGATTTCATCACAGTGGTTTTGGGGGTAAAACCCACAAATATAAAAAAAAGAAAACCAGAGGGATGTGGTTGAGTGATTGCAGAAGCTACAGGGAGAGAGAGAAAGAGAGAGTGTCAAGAAAGTCTTCTCTTTCACACCTTTTCGTTTTTTCAAACCTCTTTAAGGAAAATGGTGGAGGAATCTTGAGTTTGACAACTCATTAGCATCCCCCTCTTTTAAGCTTGCAAGGAACCTCCCTCTTTGCTTTCATCATTCTCTCTCTCTCTCAGTTCGGTTTGATTCTCATTTGATATGGTGTTATACCCTTAAGCTTATATCTTTTCTGTTTTCAAGCTTAAGAAAGGCAAGTTCTTTGTCTTCTGTGGAGATGGGATTGTGTAAAAATGGAAACTTTACTATCTGGGTCTTTCCCTTTTTGGTTTCTATTTAGTGATTTTGGTTCTTGAGAATCCTAGGAGGTCTATTTAGGGTTGTGTTTAACTTTTAAGACATGGAGGAGATAGAAGGAACCAACAGAGCAGCTGTAGAGTCTTGTCATAGAGTTCTTAACCTCTTATGTACACCACATCAACAAGACCATGGGTACGATGTGAGTTTAGTGTCTGAGACTAGAGAAGCTGTGTTTAGGTTCAAGAGAGTGTCGAGTCTGTTAAGTACTAGTGTGGGTCATGCTAGGTTTAGAAGAGCCAAGAAACCTCAGACCCATTTGTCTCAAAGCATCTTCCTTGATCCTTGTCAAAACCAAAGAACAGAACCTCCACCATCTAAGACATCACCGGTGCTCCGGTCTGGTTTCCATGAGTTGAGCACTGATTCTCTATCTTTAGGGACCAGGTCCTTCAGTTTAAACTCAAATGCAAAAGCTAAACCGCCTCTTCTTCAGCTTAACCAGCAGCCAATGCCTTCTTCAAATTATCAGAATATGTTTCTTGAACATCAACAGCAACAACAGTTACATGAACGGTTGCAGGCTCACCAGCATCATCAGCAACAACAGAAACATCAAGCTGAGATGATGCTAAGGAAGTGCAACGGGGGGATAAGTTTGAGTTTTGATAATTCGAGCTGTACTCAAACCATGTCATCCACTAGGTCCTTTGTTTCATCCCTTAGCATAGATGGAAGTGTTGCTAATGTAGAAGGAAGGAGCTCCTTCCACTTGGTAGGGGTTCCGAGTTCAACTGATCAGAGTTCACAACACTCTAAGAGAAAATGCCTCATGAAAGGAGGCGAGCATGGAAGCATGAAATGTGGGAGCTCTAGCCGATGCCACTGCTCTAAGAAGAGGTTATTTGCATGTTTTGTTTTATATTTCATTTCAGAGAATCTCTCTTAATGAAGATTGTGCATTAAAACCTTTTTGGGAAATGACAGGAAACATAGGGTAAGGAGATCGATAAGAGTGCCTGCTATAAGTAACAAGGTTGCAGATATCCCTCCTGATGATTATTCGTGGCGGAAATATGGTCAGAAACCCATCAAGGGCTCTCCTTATCCCAGGTAATATACACTTCTTGAACGCTCTCTTTTGATTAATGAACTTATACTAGACAAAAGAACAAAACAAAAACCTTTTGAGTTTGATGCTATTTGTGTATAAAGTATTGAGTCTTTTTGAGAAGTGTTTATGTTGACATTTTATTGTGTGTGTGTGCAGAGGATATTACAAATGCAGTAGCATGAGAGGTTGTCCAGCGAGGAAGCACGTTGAGAGATGCTTGGAAGATCCTGCAATGCTCATTGTTACTTATGAAGCAGAGCATAACCACCCTAAACTGCCATCTCAGACTGTGACAACTTAACTTTCATTGTATCCTTTGTGTTCTTTGCTCCATCATTGTGTGATATATGAATCGGAGCAGTGCCTTTGTTTTGTTGTTGGGGGGGGGGGGGGTTTACTGCAATAGTTGTTGGGTTTAGGGGGTGAAAAATTAGGATTTGTTACTCTTTTCTCAAGTTTATTATTGCTCTTAATGATTCCATGTTTTCTTCTCTGATTCCATTTGAAGAGTATTGGTTTTAGTTTTGCATAGTACAAAGTAATTAGATTCAGTAGTGTTATGAAATTGTAGTTCGGCTTAATGTTTCATAGAACCCATAGTTGAACAAACCATTTTGCAAAGTAATTATGAATCCACCACCAACATCTTTTTCTACGTGACACAATATAAAAATATTTCATAAGGTCAAAGTTGCCAGCAGTATTCAAACTCATTTGCAAAGAGAAGATTTATCATCTCTATGGAAAGAAGATTTACAGAAATAAAGAAAAATCTGATTTAAGAATTGGAAATACAGCAAAATCAAAGTCCAAATATATTTTTGAAGAAAGTTAATCTACAGTTTCATGATGACTTTTTGATATCACGGAAGTCAAAAGAAATAATCAACAGTTCAACAGAAACTGAATATTGAGCTAAGGATACAAAAGAATTGATTTAGTTATCTATAATTTATCTGGATTTTTTTCACTCATATGGCTACTATATAGTGTGATACTAGTGTTTTACACATAACAAGCGATTTATTCTTTCACGAGCATACAAAACATATTAAGTTTGATTATTATAAAGTTCATGAAATAATTGAATTAGTTTTTCTCAAGACTAGGTAAGTTCGGACATGTCAATAGTTGGCTGATGTGTTTACTAAATCTTTATACCCGACTCCATTTCGCAGTTGTATAGGCAACATGGATGTTTTTCACACCTTCATTTTGAGGGAGAATATCAAATTTATAGAATGGAGTACAAATCATTAGTCCAGTTTACTTGTATAGTAAATTAGATCGGTTTAATTGGCTTGGTTTACCGAAAGGCAAAGTGTACATAAACCTAGATTTGTATCTTCTTCTCAATTGAGAAAGTAATAATGGAGTTCTCATTTTTTACTTTGATAGATTATGTTATTCTAATAGGTATCAATGCAATAGACATTCTAGTTCAAATGAATATAAAGTACTTATCTCTATCTAAGACTTATTCTTGAGATAAACATTCTCGAAGTTGAAGGACACGAATGTGGAGAAAATGCTCAAGGATAGTTGGGTAAGGTTTGTCAAGGAAAAAGAGAAATCATAAGTCGAGAATACTGAATACTATTGAAGATAAACTCATGAAAATATCTTAAAACATTCAGCAAAATTAAGCCAGACATTCTTGTGTGGAGAAGTATGAAAGAAAAATACAAAAAGTTTCCTAGCGAAAGCACTTGGCCGCTAATCAGAACAACTTACAGGAAGTGGGTAACTCTCTTATGCTATGCTTAAGTAGTTGTGTTATGAATTATCGATCATTAGATTGTTTAATTCTTTAAGACATGTAATTTCGAATTAGATTTCTCGTGGCTTTACAGAGACACTTCACCAATTTTAACCTCTTTGCCAAAGCTATAATATTCCCATTGTATGGAGAGTCAACTATACCACAATGGCACATGTTGCATTACTCCTCTTTCTTTTTAAATGTTTTTCTAAATTCTCGTTAAAATTGTCCACTCGGAATCAGCATCTAAAGCTTGCGTAGTACTAATTCAAGATATAAGATCGTGTCATTTTATTCTTATAAGAGACATTACAAATTGGGAAGACAATGGTGAAAATTTTGAGTTGAATCCATTAATATTATTTTGATATTGTTCCAATTTTTAACCATACATGATGAAACTTGTTTTTTCTTAGAAAGAGAATATATAGGGATATTAATGTCAAAAGAGTATATATAGACACATATATCTTCCTCATTATTCATTTCTTTTTGAAATATAAAATATTTGACAGTTTATTTTACATTCATATTATATGCCAATATTATGTTATTAAGTAATCTCTAGTAGATTTTTTTCTTTTTTTTTTTGTGGTTTTCGCGTTTGCACTATGAATAAATGACGTGTTTGAATGGGCAAAGGGGGTGTTGGCAACTAACAAGTATACCAAATAATTAAGACTATAGATAAGGTAAAGTTTATTTCTTTCAAGATTATTAGCATATGAAGATGATACCAAAAATGTATTACTTTATTTTAAGAGTATTGGCATAATGTAGATGATACCCCCAGCAGAAATCAGTTATGTATTTATAGTCATCAAAAGACTAGGGGCATATCTTTCGTTAGCAGTTCAGGTATATCCATCCATATATTGAAAACATATTAACTTTTTGTATCAACCATTCATTAGCTTATTACTAAATCCATAGCGAAAAAAGTTCATTGTTACTATTAAATTGCATGACTGATAATGGTTATACTAGTAATCTAGACTCTTAAGATATAAACTTACAAACTTTAGACTTTAGAGTATCTTGAAACCAACGTTAGCTTAATCGTAAAATGTAACTGACATCCGAAATTAAACCATAAGAACGCAATTAATATTTGAATGAAAGATTAGTGGGATGTCTAGCACGTTTACTCTCACGATATTAATGTCCTTGTTCAGAGAAATATTAACGGTTCCTCTCTTACTTCAGAAGAATATGTAGATGGCTTTTTACTGGATTTACAAAATAACCAATATATAAAAAGAAACACTATTTACTAATTTTCTTTGAAATATAATTTAACATTTAATTAACCCGGATCTTATATGAAAACATCGTCCATACATATTCACTTTAGTTCTTTAAAAACATGGGAAGTTTTCAAACCCAGTATCAATATTCCAATATAGAAGTATATTTCTATGTGTTAAATGAAAAAGTTATAAAAATATAAGATCTGAATTTCTTATTCATGATCATGACTTATGTTTGCTAATGAAATAGTCTATTGATAATAAAAGTACAAGCTAGATGAATGGTTGCATACAATCGTCGTTATTGTAAAACTATGCATATATGCCTCACTAAGTATTACAATTTTTTAACTTTTACATAAAAAATTATAGTGAATCATTACACGATGTAAAATAATTTGAAATATGAAAATGAATCCATTTCATAAACCTATGTTGTTTTTAGTTGAGACTCTTTCAATGACACATCACACATGCAACAAAGTTGTGTGGCACCATAGACTAGCAAATGGTCATCTTTAGTCTGATTCAACAGCATGTTTTTCTACCCAAAAATGATCCGATTCTAACAAATCTTGGTTCGCTGCACTCCTTGATTAGTCTAGTTTCCAATGAATACAAAAATTCACAATTTCCCCGCAAGCATTCTCCAGAAAACCAAATATACCTTAATACTATCAAAACAAACAATAACTTCGACCAACCTTCATTCAAAACCGATTTTCTCATCCTAAAATAATCCATTTAAAACGCTTAGACATTCAAAATAAACCTTACAGAATCATCTACACAATGAAAAAAACAAAATTAAATTTCATCAATTATAACTCAAGTTATAATCAATTTACTCGAGGCTAAAAGCACACCAAACACACCCGAGAACACCTATCTACATCCACTAACCCTCCTCCTCATTAAACATTCGCACTCATCATCTCTACACCGTTGATAACATTAGATCCAACGGACAAAATTCAAACATGGGAAGGATTACACCGATCCGCGTACTCACGCTATTAACCAATCAGAGAAGAGATAGAAAACCTCTTTGTCTCTCATATCACATCTGACTATATAAACATTTCTCGTAGCTCTCTTCTTCTTCATCAAAACAAAAAAAAAACTTTCAAAAACCCTAAACGAAGATGTCGACGGAGGAAGAAACCAAGGTTGTCGAGTCAGGAGACGCTGTAGCGACGGTGACGGAGAAGAAACCGGCGGCGAAGGGTGGTGCTAAAGCTAAGAAGACGAAGGAAGCTAAGCCGGCGAAGAAGAAGGCTGCTGCTGCTCCGAGGAAGAGAACCACTTCGTCTCATCCTCCTTACGAAGAGGTATAGTGCGAAGATTCGATTTCCACGATCTGATTAGTTTTTTACGGATTGGTTAATTTGTGGAATTTGGGGTTTGCAGATGATCAAAGATGCGATCGTGACGTTGAAGGAGAGAACCGGATCTAGCCAATACGCGATTCAGAAGTTTATAGAGGAGAAGCAGAAGTCGCTTCCTCCTACTTTCAGGAAGCTTCTTCTGGTTAATCTCAAGAGACTCGTCGCGTCGGGGAAGCTCGTTAAAGTCAAAGCCTCTTTCAAGATTCCGTCTGGTTCAGCCACTAAACCGGCGACGAAACCGGTTAAGAACAAATCGGTCGCAACTACTAAAACTAAACCGAAGGGTAAAGCTGCTGCTCCTGCTAAGGCCAAACCAGCTGCTGCTAAGCCTAAGGCAAAGACCACACCAACAAAAGCTGCAGCTACTGCGAAGCCGAAGGCTAAAGTTACTGCGAAACCTAAGACGAAGTCTGTAGCTGCTGTTTCGAAGACGAAAGCCGTTGCTGCGAAGCCTAAGGCGAAGGAGAGACCTGCTAAAGCGTCAAGGACTTCGACTAGGACATCTCCTGGGAAGAAGGCTGCTGCTCCGGCTAAGAAGGCTGCTGCGCCTGCGAAGAAAGCTGCTGCTGCGACTAAGAAGGCTCCGGCTAAGAGCGTGAAGGCGAAGTCTCCGGCGAAAAGGGCTTCAACGAGGAAGAAGTGAAGAAGATGGGAGTAGATTTTCTCTTAGGGTTAAAAAGTGTTTTGTATAATTGAATTGTCTTTGAAGGGTTCCAAAGTTTATGTTTTTCTTCTTTGTCTTGGTTTCTTCTCGAAACCCTTTTCTTGTAATTTTTTTTGGTTTGTTTGAATGAAATTCTATAGCTATATGTGATATGGTTTGCAAAGATGTGGCTTATGCATTGTATCAATGTCTTTAAGTAGATCCAGTTTCTTTCTTGTTTCTCCACTTCATGTTTTTGTTTCATTGCTCATGAGAGAAATGGAGATAACATACTATGTTTTGAAGGAACTGATCTTTCTTTGATCTCTCTTGAGAACAACAAGCTCAGCGAAGTTAAGGTGAGACTCAATACGTTTTCCTCTGAATCATTTGATGCATTTGCTACCTTAAAATATCTCTTACATTCAATGTTGTTTTTGGTATTCTTTGTGCAATTCTGTTTTGGTTTCTGGTATTAAGTTTTCAGACGTGAGTAGATAGCAATTTAGGCAATTGCCAATTATCTTGTGTTTGATCGTTATAGGAGTGTTACATTAAAACCAAAATTTGTGACATACCAGGAAACAAAGCTAAGAAAAAAACTGCTGCACTTGTCTATCTTCCTCACCTTGGTGATTCTTCTTGGAGATACTGTTTGAATCTTTCCACTTTCTGAATAGAGTATTTGAGCTCCTGTTGAACGTTGAACCTGGAAGGAGAAAGAACAATGTCTTTCCATATCGATCCAGCTTCACAAGCAGGGTTTGGTCTACTATACAGCTCATAAATTGATTCCGCATCCTCGTTCAACCTCCCTACATTCTTCAAACAGTCTATCTCCTCTGGATCCACTAGCAATGTCTTTTCCTTCTCTTTCCATCCTATCAGCTGCACACATTTATTTAACCACAACATCGACTCTCACTTTCATTACTTAAAAACCATTTTAAGATTATGTTTTTGGCATCTTACCTTTGGAGAACCTTCAAGAGCATTGGTGCAGTAAAGCCTTGCATTGTCAACTAAGTTGCAATAAGTAAGAAACGCATCAGCAAACCTCTTGTGAGATCTCAGCTGAGATCTCACCCTGACCGCTCTTCTACACATTATCGCCCTCCTGCATATAGACATGGTTAAACCAAAACGCTTATGTTAAGAATAACAAACACACTTGTTTGAGAACACTCTCACCTAATGCCTCGAATCACAGCTAAATAGGCATCACACACAATACCAACTAACTCTATCCTGTATGGCTTTCTCTCTTTCCCATCTTCTTGCAGCTGTTGTCTTTCGCCTATGCGCTCCCAGTAGTTCTCTATGACATCTCCATTCTCACCAACCTTGTAGCCAGCTCCCATTCTGTAACGATGGCGATGCACATTCCTCGCCATGGTTATGGTTTGTACTACAAATGGTACCCAAGAGAGTGTTCCATCCATTATCACATCTCTTCCTTCATTAAGAGCTGTAACTAGCAGCGATGATGCTGCATCTGTTGATGATTGGTGAACCTGTTTTTACAAGGGTTTCAGAAGATATTTGAATATATCAAAAGGTTCTTTAGTTTGTTGCAACTACTTAGAGAAAGAAAGAGCCTTACGAATTCAGCAGTCTTGACCATATCAACATGGCCTCTGGAGCTAAGAGCTCTATATATAACATCAGATTCTTTGAAAGCATCCGCTTCGATAACCACAGCATCAGCTCCTGCCCAAAATGGCCTGATTCCAAAGCACACAAGCATATGTACAGTCAAAATGCATAAGAAAAAAAAAAAGAGCAAGTGAACTTGTATTAGAATCTCTACTTACTCTTTGAGAATCTCTTTAAGGACAGTGCTCTTTCCTGCACCCATACCACCACCCATGAGGAGTAGAACCGGGCTTCGGTCTTTGTGTGCAACTGGAGCCATCACTTCTGTACATTCCGAGTCATCAACAGATGCTATCCCCATTGCTTTCATTTCCTCTACCAATGTGTTGAACACTCTTGCCACTTTTAGATTCTTAGTCACCCTCTCAAACCTCTGTTCCCTATATATACCAACCAAGCAACAATCATTTAGAAAAACTCATCAACAAAAAGAACACAATCTGGATTGTTTTTGTTTGTTTGTTTAAGATCACCTTGTTGCTGCCATGACAATGTGCTTGAGCTTCTTCTTGGGCTCAGCATCGGCGCTAAGTATCTGAAACAAACCCATGTGATGTTTTTGGTCTACTAATTATGATGTTAAGGATTATGAAAGTTAACCTGACTGATCATGAGATCAGCATGGCTCCAGTGGTAAGCAAAGTAACTGAGAATACATCTCTCAAACTCTTCAACGAGCTTAATGAAGAGAGAGTCAGCATCAGGCTCCTCAGAGAAAAAGCTGTATATATCTTCCTCGCAGCAACCTGATTTTCTAATGTACTCACTAGCTAATTTGCAGAGATGAGGACATTCTCTCCTGTCCTTGAATCCCATCTGCCTCACTACAAACAAAATTTCCTTATAATGATGCATCAAGATCTGTAGATCATAGAGATTTCAATAGAGGATAGTGTAGATTGGTTTTACCAACGTAGTGAGAGAATCTCTCAAGCTTCTCATGGCCTTTGTGTTTGTGAGACACTCTGAGACGAGGGATGATCTTGGAGTAACGTAGCTTCCTTAGACGGTAAAGCAGTGAGACGGCTAAGAGCAAGCCAATGGTTGAGATTAAGAAAATCTGTGTGAAGGTCGTCGTGTTGCTGGTAAAATCTGGAACACACATTGATCTGTCTAGCATATGAACGGATTGTGTTTGGGGATACAACAAGAGACATCAAGAGATTAAAGATTGGTAATACTCTTAACACTGGGACCATTGTTGAGTTTGTTTTCTGTTACGAGACAATGTATCTGCTCTCTCCACGTGTTTACTAGTACTGTACTAAAATAGCTTCAAGCCCTATTACTCCGGATGCTTCTTGTGGTTTTGACCATTTAGCTTTGTTTTGTGTTTGCTAGAATCTTTGTATGTTACGTGTCTCGCAAGGTTCTAGAAACTTTTTTTACTCAAGGATATATAACACAAGAACTGATATATAATTAGACTCTTAAAGATGTTTACTTGATTGTCACTGTTGTTGGATATCTGAAAATGTAACATATTAGAAAAGTGAGTTTAAGAGAAAGGCTTTGCAAAGAATGTTGTAAACCTAATCTTTTTCAAAAAAGTCTAAAAGAGAGATCATAGGCTTTTTTATATTATGTAGGAGCTGTGCAAGTTGTTCTGAAATGGCCAGGCTGATTACACCTACTACATCTAACCATCCGCTTTTGACGTCCACGGTCCTCTCCTTGAACTCTCCTCTTCCTTGGCCGTGTTTGTTGTCTTAACACTCTCGGTGGTGTTATCATCATAACCTCATCACCATCCTCACCACTTTCTCTCTCAGGTTCTGTTTTCTTCCACATAGTCTTGTCTGGAACTGGATGTATGGTTTCTGCGTAAGTTCTCCTGTAATTCGCCACAGTGAAGTAACTCTCTGTGAACCTATGAACGTTCTGTCTGCAAGAGAGGAGCGCCGCAACTGCGTGGCTACAAGGCAGCCCGTATAAATCCCATCCACGGCACATACAAGAACGGCATCTAATATCCACTAACAATGTTGCTTCACCAGTCATGACCTCGAACTGTGCCTCGTTTGCTTTGTGAACTTGGTAGGCACGAGATTGTTCTACAGCCTCAAGGACTTGCCTCTCAGCAGATGGAACTAGTATACCAGACCACTGCATGCTTGTTTCACGGCGTTCAGTGAACAAAGTCATCAGTTGGCGACGGATACATTCCATCATCTGGATTATAGGAAGACCTGATGCTTCTTGAATCCAACCATTGATCGACTCGGTAACATTTGCATTCAGATGTCCAAACCTCGTTCCTTCAAAGCAGTATGTGGTCCATAAAGAGGGAGGGATGTTACTGACCCACATGGCAGCTTCGTGGGATATCTGCAACATCTCATGAACCTTTGCAAGAAATTCAAACTCGGTGGTACACTTTGCTGCTTCCCAAAAGAGGTTTACAAGAACAGAGTCGTTGTTGAACTCCTTAAGGAAGGATTCCGTGAGATGATGGATACAGAAGCCGTGAAACGCCGTTGGGAAATTAGCATCTACTCCTTCAACAATAGGTTCTTCTCTATTAGATAAAATTGTCAGTTTTGGCATGTTCTCGGTGTTCACTTCAAGCAGCTGACGCAGCTCTGAGAGGAACCAGTGCCAGTTACCATCGTTTTCCTCACCAACAATCGTGAAAGCCAAAGGAAATATTCCTCCATCTCCATCAAACGCAGTGGCAAGCAGCAGTGTCCCTAGATGTTTAGTCTTCAAAACAATTTTGTTCAATGTAATAAGAGGACGACAAGCGTTGAGAAAGCCAGAGATTGATGCCTGGAAAGAAATGAATAACTGTTGGAAGCTCCCATCATCAGGGCTTCCATTAACCACAGCGATGCTCCCAGGATTTGTTCTTCTGATTTCATCACAATACTGAGGAAGAAGACGGTAATCTTCTTCGAATGATCCCCGGACAGTAGCCATTACACGTTCTTTCCCCCTCCATGCTTGCTTATACGATAATGTAATCCCATGGACTTGATGAATCTCCTCAAGTATCTCCTTAGGTTTGCAATGAGGATTCTCTCTTAGCGTTTCTTTCACAGCCTCAGCAACCCACTCAACTGAAGCCTGATGGTGACCAAGGTGTAAAATACCACCACATGTGTGATTCCCATGAATAGTCCTTATAGTAAAGGTTGGTACACCAGGAAGCCTGGCACAGTGAATCCTCCAAGGGCAACCAACACTAGCGCACTTTGCAGTGAAGCGAGTTTTGTCAGATTTAACTGTCTGCATCTCAAACCGTGATGCAATCGCTGCATCTCTAAGTGCTCTTCTACAAGCAAGAACATCTGAAAACTCCATACCAACTACCAAATCGTGCTCAGGAGCTGTAACCATAGACCGGCACTGAACAACGGGAGGAGCCAACTCTAGCTGCTGAGAAAGACTTATGTCCAAACCAGGTATATGATCCGTAGTCATACAATGACCCACCCCTAACTGTAAGCTATCATTGAGATCCTCAGAAACTACTAAAGCTAGTTTATCACTCTCCGAAGTTTCAGAGTCATCATTATCAGGAAAGGAGATGTCATAAGCATTGTCAAAGCTTCCGTTTCGATTCTCCTGAGAATCAACCTCATCTTTTCCTTCCAGGGAGTATTCTTCATGTAACTCTTCACAGTGAGTTCTTGAGTTGTGGTTCCAGACCTCAGGTGAAACACCTATCTGAAGGTCAGTTGCCTGTAACGGTTGGAAAGCAAACTTGTAGCCTCGAGCAGGAGGAGGAAAGAGTTCATTGTTCTGTCTAGGTTCCACAAAATGCTCCTCCTGTCTAAACAACGATATCTCGTGATTCTCCATCAGCTGGTGGTTTGCCATTTCATCACAGTAAACAAATATTAAGCCAAATGGAATGCAGAGAAATATCTGCAAACAAGACAACAACATAAGACCATGTGAGAACAACAAAGAGTGATTAACAACAAGTTGAGACAAGAGCAGGTTCCATAAAGCCTAAGTACAACACACAGGTAAATTAGCCAAGTAAAACGCAGCGTTCCATATACAAATAAACCATAAGCCTAAAGTACCCCACAAAGGTATAGCAAAAAAGTAACGAACTTTGGAAGCAATCTGACAAAACCCAAAACTTCATAAGAGATAGAAAAAAAAAAACTAAACTTGGAACAAATTTCACACAAATTCGATAGAGAAGAGGGATTCGAAGGAGATCGGAGGATCGAAACTCACGGATTCAAAAGAGGAAGGATTTGGCGGGTAAGGAAGAAGAAAGAAGAAAGGGGGTCCAAGGGGGAAAATCTGGGAGAAGGAGAAGGGCAAAGAAGGGATCCGGCGATTTTTTTTTTTATTGCTTCGTCGATATTCAATTAGACCTTTTATTAGGTTTGACAAGGGTATTTTAGTCATTTAGTAACTTGGGTTGTTCTAGTTTAGTTATTTGTATCACATGGTTCAAGTTTGTGTTTCTTGTGTTAAAATGTGATCCAGGCTGGGTTCATCACTTGTGGTGGTGATGGCACTGTGAAGTTCCTCAGCCTCAAAGATTCCTAATTATTTTTCTGATTTGAAAAATTATAATTCGTTTTTCTTTACAGTGCTCGAATGTTCTTTAACCAAGGAGTTTGGGTTTTGTTTTCGGTGTCACGACGTTTGTCAGTTTTCATTTGCTTTCTACCTAGATGTTTAACATGACACATAAATATGGGGTGAAAAATCAGATATGAAAAATAGCACAACTTGTTTATAAGATTAATATGACTCTTGATTCGATGTGTTCAGGTGAGTGTGGCAAACTTTCTTTGGTAATTAGGTTTTTGTTTTAGATAATTTATAACCTAGATGTAATAATATTCTATGACAATCGTTTCCTCACATCGAGTTTTTCAGTTTTGGTAGATCCTCTTTCCATGGTTGATCGCTTATTAAGCTCTAGAACTATAACCATGTAATAATTGTTTTATGACAATCGTTTGTTTAACATCTAGTTTTTTGCTAATAAGCCATCAAGTAAAACCTAAACCAATAGCCAAAAAACTAGATGTTAAACAAACAATTTTCATAGAACAATTATCACATGGTTATAGTCATTAACAAGCTATCTAAAAGGGAAATAGAATCTGCCAAAATTGTGAGAAAACTTCATAGAACATTATTGTAACATCACGAGTTGTGATATGTGGAAAAGCTTAAAGGAATTGATTTGGCTACCTATGTCACCAAAGTTGATTTACCTTTTCCCTCACACATCCGTTTAAAATTCCAGGGTTAAGCGTGCTTGGGCTGGAGTAATTAAAAGATGGGCGATCTATCGGGAAGTGATTCGCAATACCGTGCGAGTGAGGCCAAAACACAGGAAAAGGTCGGATGGTGATTGCAGGATCAGTAAACAATGATTTCGAGCCTTGGAAAATTAACGCACGACCGTCGGACGGGATGGAACCCATGGGCCGAGAGAGCGGGCGTGGGTGGCCCATTAGCCGTGGGCGGTCGGGGCTTTACAAGTGGTATCAGAGCTAGTTAGTCATCTCGGTTCTGAACCGAGAGGCGTCTTGAGACCTGTCGTAGGGTGCAACGAGGACGTTGCGCTCTTTGAGAGGGGGTGAATTGTAACATCCCGAGTTGTGATATGTGGAAAGACTTAAGAGAATTGATTTGGCTACCTATGTTACCAAAGTTGACTTACCTTTTCCGTCACACATCCGTTTAAAACTCCAGGGTTAAGCGTGCTTGGGCTGGAGTAATGAAAGGATGGGTAACCTATCGGGAAGTGATTCGCGATACCGTGCAAGTGAAGCCAAAACACGGGGAAATGTCAGGTGGTGATTGCAGGGTCAGTAAACAATGATTTCGAGCCATGAAAAAAAATAATGCACAGCCGTCAGACGTGATGGGGCCCATGGGCTGAGTGAGCGGGCGTGGGTGATCCATTAGCCGTGGGCGGTCGGGGCTTTACAAGTGGTATCAGAGCTGGTTAGCCATCTCGGTTCTGACCCGAGAGGCGTCTTGAGACCTGTCGTGGGGCGCAACGAGGGCGTTGCGTTCTTTGAGAGGGGGTGAATAGTAACATCCTGAGTTGTGATATGTGGAAAGGCTTAAAGGAATTGATTTGATTATCTATATCACCAAAGTTGACTTACTTTTTCCATCACACATCCGTTTAGAACTCTAGGGTTAAGCATGCTTGGGTGGAAGGATGCTTCTTCAAGGCGGCTTTGGGCACACGACCCTTGTCATCAGAGAGACTGTGAGCAAACTATTAATATGAATTTCATAATGAAAACCTACAATAAAAACAAATGGTCTTTCATTTTTTAGATGCAAAAAAAAATTGAATACTTAACCATGTCGTCTATTCAAAACTAACAAAACATCACATCACAAAAAATAAAAATAAATTCTCAGATTTATTCAATATTCGTTTTAAAAAGAAAATTATTTTAAACATTGTGGATCAAAACATCATATCATAAACATACAAAATATTTCAATAATACTATAATATTGATTAAAACATCATATTAACAAAAGAAGCTGAGATTTTTCAGACAAAACCAAGAAAAAAAATCAATATAATTGTAAAATATACTAAAAATTGTTAGCTTTTATGGTAAGATGTCCATTGAGTTTTTATCACCATATTATTATTATTTTTAATTTTTAATATAATTTAGTCAAAAAATTAATTTCAAAATCTTATTTTATCTTAAACTAAAATAAATCTAACTAAATGATAAGATATCCGCATAATTAATTTTAAATATTAAATCTCAATTATATTTTTTAGTTTTGAAACTCAATATACTATTATTATATTAACCTTCAATCATTTCATTTTGAATTAATATTGATATATAATTTTAATGCATGAATAATGGATCTTATTAGATAGATAATTTTATTTAATATTTATAAAAAAATATTATATAAAAATATAATTAAAGTTTAAAACTTAGATATTTTTACTTTAATGACATTAATTTTGATCACCAATAAAGTGCTATGTGTCATTTGGCTAAAGTTTCCAAAAGGTTTTTATAACATCTTTGCAAAGAATCGAATCTGACGCTATTCAATAAAAAATTATTTTTCATATTTATTTTTATTATCTTTTATTTTAGATATTGCTGTAGATATTATTGTTGGAGGTGCTCTAAGAGACCATGTACCAACCTATTCAAATAGCAAAATGTCATAAATAAATAACCTTTTATGTGAAGATTTTTTTTTTTTTTTTGGAAGAGAAAAGTTGGTGGCATTAATCTGCTGTGTCTATTTAATTGAACGAGATAGTTTGTGTAAACAAGAGATAAGTCATCACCAGCACATCCGGGATCAAAATCATTTTTTTTTGCAATATATATCGCTTAGGTTTCTCTCTGCTAAGAACCTATCTTGTTTTGCGTCTCCAAGTCCCAAACTGGTCCTTCGTAAATCATTTGATTTTATTTATTATTCGTATATCTGATCAGCTGTGGCATTTTCGTGTGGCTAAATTATTTTGATCAAATCATTTTTGGTTAGGACATAAAAATGCCAGCTAAAGCTAATAATCTTCCCGACAGTGAGGCGGTTCCATCACGTCTTCCAGAGGTCTCACCGATCCTTCGCGTGGCCCACGACATGCATCCCACCCATCCTCGGATTGCTTACCTATGTGAGTGTTCGGTAACAAATATCATATCTCATGATCATATGATAACTTTCTCATCTTAATAAAATCTCTAGATAAACCTGTTGTTGCTTCTATCAGGTGTGCGTGGTGCACTTGAGGAGGCGATCCTCATTGCCTCCCAAGGCTTTTATGCTGATGTTTTCAAAGTTGTGGCTTCTCTGTCGCATTGGATTAAAACCGTATGCATAAGCAACAAAACCTTTTCCATTTCCAGCTTGCCTATAAATCTTTGCATTATTCGTCATGTTTTGTTCACTTTGCATAGAATGATGAAACACTTGGGAATGGAAAAGTGAGGCCTAGTGATGTACGTGATATACAGAGTTTTTATCTAGAGTATTACGAGAAAAACATTCAAGCTTTGTTCAAGTTTCTCGAAGACAACATATATTTTGAAGGTAATTAAGAACAGGTTCTTAATTTTTAGTTAAAAGTTAAGAAACAGTTTCTTATATTCCGCTAAAAATTTCAACCTAAGAATTTCGGGTTAATTATGCTCTTGTAATCATCTAGAATCAGTTGTTTTAGAAAGTTAGTGTGACACTTATTTTACAAAGTGCAACAAATATTTTTAAATAACAACATAGTGCACCCATCTCTCGAGTTATCTCTCTTCTCAATGCACTCTTCTCACCACCAAATTTTCTATAAGGGTTTATAAAGTAATTTAAAAATAATAGTCTGGTTGCCTTTTTATAAAAAGATTGTTTTTGTTGAATTTAGGAATTGGTCCCGGGCCCATGCCTCTCTGGCCTACTCCTACAGACGGCTTACAACCTTCCACAACTCTCAGTGTCAGATCTGACAGGTTTTTTTTGTGTATAAATTTCATTACATTCTTCTATATGACTTTATGGATGAACTTGTATTTTTTTCTTAATGTATAATTTTCACTACATTCTTCTATTTGAGTTTAGGGCTGATCTTCTCATATCAGCATGTCCAACTGCTCTTGCTCTCTACAAAGTCGTGGAGCATCTTTCTAAAGATGAGCAACTGCCTCCTCAGGTGAAGCTAATTTCACCCTTTTTTTTTTCTTTTTTGATAAAGAGTTACAGTATTTTCCTCTTTTCTTTTTAATTGTTTTGTAGATTTTGGAAGCCCACAATGAAGTGAAACGGCTAGCCGAAATATTTAGACCATACAGCCTTATTCCCAACGATCCTTATAGTGATGATCATTTCTTTAGGAGAATGCCTGAGGTTGTTCCAGAGATACACTCAGTTTTTCTATTGTGATTCTCTGTTTTGTTATAGTTTGAGTCTAAAGATCTAGTTTTTGCTTGTTTTTGCAGATGAGAGGTATTGAAGATGCACTTGGTGTAAGGGTCTACTCTAGAGATAATAGTGCCCGTAATACAACTCAACCGTTGCCCACCCCACTAAAAGTATGTCCACCAAAAAGCCAAGGCCATAACAAATCCGAAAGTTTAATTGTTGCCAATAAGCCCGTGAGCACGCCTGGCGGGATTGGTATCAGCGTATGGATACAGATGATAGGAGCAGTTATCTGTATCTTGTTGAGCTTCATTTTCCTGCATTTCTTTTGTGACAGCTTCACCTCATCAGCTATTTAAACTACTAACTTTGACAAAAAAAAACTACCATCAACCTTTCTTTTCTTTTAAACTTCTTATATAATCGATTATGTGATATCATCACAATCAAACTAGAGTTATTTAAACGGTAAAGTGTTAAGAAAACAAAGGATTGAAGTATAACAAAACATTTTAAAGATAAATAAAACATTCTTGTGGATGATCTCTGCTTGTTTAAACTTTAAATAAGTAAGTGTAATCAACTGCCTAGCTTTCCTATGAAAAAACTAAAATGTTTTTCTTTCTGTGTTAACGATATGGCTGGAATGAAACTAGGTACAAGTTTTTTAAGTATGGCAATTCTATTTTTGTCAGATAAGTTCTCTAGTTTAATTATTTTGTGTAAATGATAATTTCTAAGTTCTCTAACTTTTCATTCATTGCTAAACTTTTGTGTACACTTTTATATTTTTGTATGATCTTTTGCACTTAAACAATTCATTTTCTTCCAAATCATCTAAAACCTGAAAGGAATCGAGAAGTAACTAATTCTAAAATACACATTTTGACTCGTTAAATATTTATTGATCCCAATGTTGGTTATACTATTACTTCGTCTCTATAAATCAGTGAATCAAAACCCATGATAAGTAACACTTAAAATCTCAAACAATGAATGAGACCAATAAGATCTAAAATACTCAATGAAAATCAAGAAAAAGAGTGACATATAAGAAACAAATAGTATACGGAAATCGAAATAGGTTCGTGTCGTTTGATTGTTGAAGTAAAGAAAAAGGTTTATGAGAGATTGTTAATGTTTTGTTCACTTTTGTGTACAATGATGAAACACTTGGGAATGGAAAAGTGAGGCCTAGCGATGCACGTGATATGCAGAGTTTCTATCTAGAGTATTACGAGAAAAACATCCAAGCTTTGTTCAAGTTTTTTGAAGACAACCGATGTTTTGAAGGTACATAGTA
Source organism: Moricandia arvensis (assembly GCA_905132765.1). NCBI lineage: Eukaryota > Viridiplantae > Streptophyta > Magnoliopsida > Brassicales > Brassicaceae > Moricandia > Moricandia arvensis. The sequence continues at coordinate 73,947 of CAJHQP010000957.1, forward strand.
CCCTAATCATCTGGAATCAGTTTTAGAAAGCTAGTGTGACACTTATTTTACAAAGTTCGGGTACTACCTAGGATTTACTCGGTTTGGACTACTTGATATTACTAGGATTATTATGTGCAAGTTGGACTACTAGGTTTTACTGGTTTGACTATGTGTAATTGGGACTACTACGTTTGATTAGTATTATTATGCCTAATTTGGACTACTTGATATTACTAGGATTATTATATGCAAGTTGGACTACTACGTTTTACTGGTTTTACTATGTGCAATTTGAAACCGATATATGTTACTAGATAAATTGTTTATGATGTTAATTTAGACTAAATTCGATGATTATTTTCAATTCAAAGGTTATGTATATAATAAATAAATAAAATAGACTATTTTTGATGATTATTTTCAATAGTTTAAGAAAATCTTATCGATTTCCCAAAAAACTTTCTTAACTTTCATTGTTAGTGTATGAATGGTTAGGTAATAGTAAAGAGAATTTCACAAAATATGTATTTCTGGTAAGTTGTTTATGTAAATACCTTCTTTAACGATAAAAATAGAGTAAAATCATCGGTTCTACTACCAAATCTTCCATTGTGAGATGGTTTTACTAGGAAAACTTAAAAAATTGCCAAAGTTTTACTATGTGTAAGGTAGTTTACTACGAACTAGAGATTACTGTGGGTATTACTAAGTGTTAATATAATATCACATATTCATATGACGGCTGCACGTTTTACATATGGGTATTACATATTCATATGACGGCTGCACGTTTTACATGTGAAATGCATTTTTTTTAATATATATATTTTTTTAAATATATTTTTTAACGTTTTACATGTGTTTTAATAATAAACCCAGTAAATCTAGTTATCCAACTAACTAATTTTTGAGCATAATAACATTTGTAACTTTAGTTTTCCAAACCTGTTGCAACACACCAAATTTTAAACATCAAAAAGCATTTCTCCTACCAAGTTTTAAACATCCAAAGTACTCAACATCATAAATACTTAACATCCTAAATACATAACATCATAAATACATAACATCGTAAGGCTAAGCCTTTGTTTTACGCTTCTTCGTCGGTCCGTCAAGATCATCGGTTTTCCCCTCCGTGAAAGGAGTCTGCACCCACTGTGATGGTTCACATTTCCTCTTTCCCCTCTCAGCTTGCGGTGTACCATCATTTTTCTTTGGTGCAGCATCACCAACATTTTTTCTTGGTCTGCCTCTCTTCTTAGGTGCGCCAACAGTCTTCTTCTTAGGTGCACCAACAGTCTTCTTCTTAGGTGCAGCATCACCAACCATCTTCCTTGGCCTGCCTTTCGGTTTTCCATACATCGTTGTCTTCTCCTTGCACCTATGCATGATCCAAGGACTCGCTGGTTCCTTGTAAACGACCATGATTTCACATGGTTATAGTCATTAACAAGCTATCTAAAAGGGAAATAAAATCTGCCAAAATTGTGAGAAAACTTCATAGAACATTATTGTAACATCTCAAGTTGTGATATGTGGAAAAGCTTAAAGGAATTGATTTTACTACCTATGTCACCAAAGTTGACTTACCTTTTCCGTCACACATCTGTTTAGAACTCCAGGGTTAAGCGTGCTTGGACTGGAATAATGAAAGGATGGGTGATCTATCGGGAAGTGATTCGCGATACCGTGCGAGTGAGGCCAAAACACAGGAAAAGGTCGGATGGTGATTGCAGGATCAGTAAAAAATGATTTCGAGCCTTGGAAAATTAACGCACGACCGTCGGACGGGATGGGGCCCACGGGCCGAGAGAGCGGGCGTGGGTGGCCCATTAGCCGTGGGTGGTCGGGACGTTACAAGTGGTATCAGAGCTAGTTAGCCATCTCGGTTCTGACCCGAGAGGCGTCTTGAGACCTGTCGTGGGGTGCAACGAGGACGTTGCGTTCTTTGAGAGGGGGTGAATTGTAACATCCCGAGTTGTGATATGTGGAAAGACTTAAGAGAATTGATTTGGCTACCTATGTCACCAAAGTTGATTTACCTTTTCCGTCACACATCCGTTTAGAACTCCAGGGTTAAACGTGCTTGGGCTGGAGTAGTGAAAGGATGGGTGACCTATCAGGAAGTGATTCGCGATACCGTGCAAGTGAGGCCAAAACACGGGGAAAGGTCGGGTGGTGATTGCAGGGTCAGTAAACAATGATTTCGAGCCATGGAAAAAAATAATGCACAGCCGTCAGACGGGATGGGGCCCATGGGCTGAGTGAGCGGGCGTGGGTGGCCCATTAGCCGTGGGCGGTCGGGGCTTTACAAGTGGTATCAGAGCTGGTTAGCCATCTCGGTTCTGACCCGAGAGGCGTCTTGAGACCTGTCGTGGGGCGCAACGAGGGCATTGCGTTCTTTGAGAGGGGGTGAATTGTAACATCCCGAGTTGTGATATGTGGAAAAGCTTAAAGGAATTGATTTGGTTACCTATATCACCAAAGTTGACTTACCTTTTCCGTCGCACATCCGTTTAGAACTCCAGGGTTAAGCGTGCTTGGGCTGGAGTAGTGAAAGGATGGGTGACCTATCGGGAAGTGATTCGCGATACCGTGCGAGTGAGGCCAAAACACGGAAAAAGGTCGGATGGTGATTGCAGGGTCAGTAAACAATGATTTCGAGCCTTGGAAAATTAACGCACGACCGTCGGATATGATGGAGCCCACGGGCCGAGAGAGCGGGCGTGGGTGGTCCATTAGGCGTGAGCGATCGATATATGCTTTTTCTGAAAGAAAATTTTAATTACCAAAGAAAGTTCATCCATGAATTATCACCTTTACCTGAACACATCGAACCAAGAGTCATATTAATCTGATGACCTTTTTTGTTATCTTCCAAAACTGATATTTCACCTCTGGTTCTGTGTCATGCTAAACATCCCGGTAGCAAGCGAATGAAAGCTAGCAAAGGTCGTGACATCGAAAACAAAGCCCTTAGAGCACCATTATCGGTGGCTCTTAAGAAAGTCTTTTAAGCTTTTAGTAATTAAAAAAAAATAGATATTAAATTAAGGAACGGTTCTTAATTAGGGGAAGTAAGATAGGTTTCTTATTGGACACGTGTTAATAGGAGAAGAAAATATCTCTTCTCGCTCTCTCTCTCTCTCAACACCGTCGACGGAGGCTGAATCAATAGAACCACAGTCGCTGGTTCTGAAAAAGTTGAGCATCAAATCCCTGAAACGAGCACTTGATCTCTTCTCCCCCGTCCATGGCCAATTCCCTCCTCCTGATGCCGAAGCGTAACTCTTCGATCCCCAATTTCTCTTCTCCAGTCCTCAATTTATTTTCTTAGTAATTATATATAAATTCTTCTTTTTTTTGCTTGCAGCAGGAAGATTCGTCTCAGCCATAAGGTAAATTAGAAATCCCATATTTGCTTTTACTTAAAACTTCGAACTTTTGGGTTCTTGATGAGGTTTATGCAAACTAATTGACATGTTTGATTTTAGATTTTAGTAAAGTCTCTGTATTTTGTTGTTTGTTCACTTATCGTGATCCCTGCCTAGCTCATGATTGGTTGATATGAAACGGTTTGAACGTTTTGATGCATTTTGATGATATGAACTAATTAGTTGTTTCTTCTAGTATCACTGATGTTCTGTTTTATCTAGCATGATCGACTCATTTGCATGGGTTTAATTTTTAAATGTGAACTAGTGTATCATCTTGGTTCTTTTCTGATGCACTTTTGGTTCTTTGGCATTGGATCGTCTTGAGTAGCTTATAGTGCTATGTATTGCAGAAACTAGTGTTTGAACTTGTTCGTTAGGGAATTTCAGTTCTGATATTGAGGCAGTTTGTGTGTAGTCTTTTACTAATCCTGAGATTGATCAATAGATAGAGCTTTGAAACTTGTAACTTTATTTTTGTTTTCACAACTCATTTGTCTTTTATGATTTTTTTTAAGAACTTTTAATTAAGAGACTAGCATTGGAGCACTAAAACTAATTATCTCTTAACAAAAATTTTTAGCTTAGTTTTATTAGTTAAATATTGACTAAGAGACCCATTAAGATCTCCATAGATAATGATGCTCTTAGGCTCCTTAGTAAAAAAGCATTTGAACACTGTAATAAAAAACAAATTATAAAGTTCAAATCAGAAAAATATTTAGAACAAATATGCATGTACCTTGAGACTTCACGGCAGCGTCGGAGAGAGTGGCGACAGAGAAATGAAGCTTAACAGAGGGGGTGGAAGGATGCTTCTTCAAGGCGGCTTTGGGCACACGACCCTTGTAATCAGAGAGACTGTGAGCAAACTATTAATATGAATTTCATAATGAAAACCTACAATAAAAACAAATGGTCTTTCATTTTTTAGATGCAAAAAAAAAATTGAATACTTAACCATGTCGTCTATTCAAAACTAACAAAACATCACATCACAAAAAATAAAAATAAATTCTCAGATTTATTCAATATTCTTTTTAAAAAGAAAATTATTATAAACATTGTGGATCAAAACATCATATCATAAACATACAAAATATTTCAATAATACTATAATATTGATTAAAACATCATATTAACAAAAGAAACTGAGATTTTTCAGACAAAACCAAGAAAAAAAGATCAATATAATTGTAAACTATACTAAAAATTGTTAGCTTTTATGGTAAGATGTCCATTGAGTTTTTATCACCATATTATTATTATTTTTAATTTTTAATATAATTTAGTCAAAAAATTAATTTCAAAATCTTATCTTAAACTAAAATAAATCTAACTAAATGATAAGATATCTGCATAATTAATTTTAAATATTAAATCTCAATAATATTTTTTAGTTTTGAAACTCAATATACTATTATTATATTAACCTTCAATCATTTCATTTTGAACTAATATTGATATATAATTTTAATGCATGAATAATGGATCTTATTAGATAGATAATTTTATTTAATAAAAAAAATATTATATAAAAATATAATTAAAGTTTAAAACTTAGATATTTTTACTTTAATGACATTAATTTTGATCACCAATAAAGTGCTATGTGTCATTTGGCTAAAGTTTCCAAAAGGTTTTTATAACATCTTTGCAAAGAATCGAATCTGACGCTATTCAATAAAAATTTATTTTTCATATTTATTTTTATTATCTTTTATTTTAGATATTGCTGTAGATATTATTGTTGGAGGTGCTCTAAGAGACCAGGTACCAACCTATTCAAATAGCAAAATGTCATAAATAAATAACCTTATATGTGAAGATTTTTTTTTTTTTTTGGAAGAGAAAAGTTGGTGGCATTAATCTGCTGTGTCTATTTAATTGAACGAGATAGTTTGTGTAAACAAGAGATAAGTCATCACCAGCACATCCGGGATCAAAATCATTTTTCTTTTGCAATATCGCTTAGGTTTCTCTCTGCTAAGAACCTATCTTGTTTTGCGTCTCCAAGTCCCAAACTGGTCCTTCGTAAATCATTTGATTTTAATTATTATTCGTATATCTGATCAGCTTGTGGTATTTTCGTGTGGCTAAATTATTTTGATCAAATCATTTTTGGTTAGGACATAAAGATGCCAGCTAAAGCTAATAATCTTCCCGACAGTGAGGCGGTTCCATCACGTCTCCCAGAGGTCTCACCGATCCTTCGCGTGGCCCACAAGATGCATCCCACCCATCCTCGGATTGCTTACCTATGTGAGTGTTCGGTAACAAATATCATATCTCATGATCATATGATAACTTTCTCATCTTAATAAAATCTCTAGATAAACCTGTTGTTGCTTCTATCAGGTGTGCGTGGTGCACTTGAGGAGGCGATCCTCATTGCCTCCCAAGGCTTTTATGCTGATGTTTTCAAAGTTGTGGCTTCTCTGTCGCATTGGATTAAAACCGTATGCATAAGCAACAAAACCTTTTCCATTTCCAGCTTGCCTATAAATCTTTGCATTATTCGTCATGTTTTGTTCACTTTGCATAGAATGATGAAACACTTGGGAATGGAAAAGTGAGGCCTAGTGATGTACGTGATATACAGAGTTTTTATCTAGAGTATTACGAGAAAAACATTCAAGCTTTGTTCAAGTTTCTTGAAGACAACATATATTTTCAAGGTAATTAAGAATCGTTTCTTAATTTTTAGTTAAAAGTTAAGAAACAGTTTCTTATATTCCGCTAAAAATCCCAACCTAAGAATTTCGGGTTAATTATGCTCTTGTAATCATCTAGAATCAGTTGTTTTAGAAAGTTAGTGTGACACTTATTTTACAAAGTGCAACAAATATTTTTAAATAACAACATAGTGCACCCATCTCTCGAGTTATCTCTCTTCTCAATGCACTCTTCTCACCACCAAATTTTCTATAAGGGTTTATAAAGTAATTTAAAAATAATAGTCTGGTTGCCTTTTTATAAAAAGATTGTTTTTGTTGAATTTAGGAATTGGTCCCGGGCCCATGCCTCTCTGGCCTACTCCTACAGACGGCTTACAACCTTCCACAACTCTCAGTGTCAGATCTGACAGGTTTTTTTTGTGTATAAATTTCATTACATTCTTCTATATGACTTTATGGATGAACTTGTATTTTTTTCTTAATGTATAATTTTCACTACATTCTTCTATTTGAGTTTAGGGCTGATCTTCTCATATCAGCATGTCCAACTGCTCTTGCTCTCTACAAAGTCGTGGAGCATCTTTCTAAAGATGAGCAACTGCCTCCTCAGGTGAAGCTAATTTCACCCTTTTTTTTTTCTTTTTTGATAAAGAGTTACAGTATTTTCCTCTTTTCTTTTTAATTGTTTTGTAGATTTTGGAAGCCCACAATGAAGTGAAACGGCTAGCCGAAATATTTAGACCATACAGCCTTATTCCCAACGATCCTTATAGTGATGATCATTTCTTTAGGAGAATGCCTGAGGTTGTTCCAGAGATACACTCAGTTTTTCTATTGTGATTCTCTGTTTTGTTATAGTTTGAGTCTAAAGATCTAGTTTTTGCTTGTTTTTGCAGATGAGAGGTATTGAAGATGCACTTGGTGTAAGGGTCTACTCTAGAGATAATAGTGCCCGTAATACAACTCAACCGTTGCCCACCCCACTAAAAGTATGTCCACCAAAAAGCCAAGGCCATAACAAATCCGAAAGTTTAATTGTTGCCAATAAGCCCGTGAGCACGCCTGGCGGGATTGGTATCAGCGTATGGATACAGATGATAGGAGCAGTTATCTGTATCTTGTTGAGCTTCATTTTCCTGCATTTCTTTTGTGACAGCTCCACCTCATCAGCTATTTAAACTACTAACTTTGACAAAAAAAAACTACCATCAACCTTTCTTTTCTTTTAAACTTCTTATATAATCGATTATGTGATATATATCATCACAATCAAACTAGAGTTATTTAAATGGTAAAGTGTTAAGAAAACAAAGGATTGAAGTACAACAAAACAATTTAAAGATAAATAAAACATTCTTGTGGATGATCTCTGCTTGTTTAAACTTTAAATAAGTGTAATCAACTGCCTAGCTTTCCCATGAAAAAACTAAAATGTTTTTCTTTCTGTGTTAACGATATGGCTGGAATGAAACTAGGTACAAGTTTTTTAAGTATGGCAATTCTATTTTTGTCAGATAAGTTCTCTAGTTTAATTATTTTGTGTAAATGATAATTTCTAAGTTCTCTAACTTTTCATTCATTGCTAAACTTTTGTGTACACTTTTATATTTTTGTATGATCCTTTGCACTTAAACAATTCATTTTCTTCCAAATCATCTAAAACCTGAAAGGAATCGAGAAGTAACTAATTCTAAAATACACATTTTGTCTCGTTAAATATTTATTGACCCCAATGTTGGTTATACTATTACTTCGTCTCTATAAAACAGTGAATCAAAACCCATGATAAGTAACACTTAAAATCTCAAACAATGAATGAGACCAATAAGATCTAAAATACTCAATGAAAAGCAAGAAAAAAGAGTGACATATAAGAAACAAATAGTATACGGAAATCGAAATAGGTTCGTGTCGTTTGATTGTTGAAGTAAAGAAAAAGGTTTATGAGAGATTGTTAATGTTTTCTTCACTTTTGTGTAGAATGATGAAACACTTGGGAATGGAAAAGTGAGGCCTAGCGATGCACGTGATATGCAGAGTTTCTATCTAGAGTATTACGAGAAAAACATCCAAGCTTTGTTAAAGTTTTTTGAAGACAACCGATGTTTTGAAGGTACATAGTACCCTAATCATCTGGAATCAGTTTTAGAAAGCTAGTGTGACACTTATTTTACAAAGTTCAACAAATATTTGTAAATAACAACATAGTGCACCCACCTCTGTCCTTTCTCAAGTCGTCTCTCCTCTTAATGACAACCAACTAGACTCTTCTCACCACCAAATTTTATTGTAGGGTTTCTAAAGTAATTGTACAATAATAGTTTCTGGTTGCCTTTTTATAACAGATTGTTTTTGTTCAATTTAAGATATGGTCCAAGGCCCATGCCTCTCTGGCCTATTCCTAGAGGCGGCTTACGGCTTACAACCTTCTAGAACTGTCTGTGTCAGATATTGTTGTGAATTTTTATAATGAATTCACATTTATAATTAAAAAAATAAACTGAATATGTATATTATGTATAAGTATTAAAAGATGTAGTACATGTTTGTGCTATGAAGATGATCTGGGTTGGAATTTGTGCGTTTGTGATGTCCTTGGACTTATTAAGTTTGGATAAAGATAATATATTTATTGAAATATTTATATGTAACGTAAATTAATATTATTTGAAGGAAAAAATGAAAAGGAGTTAATGCTTACAAGTAAAATGAAAGATTATTAATTGTCTTTGGAACAACTTAAGGAAAAAGTTCTGCTATCTATACATGGATGACATACTTTTATCAAAAAAAAACGTCTCTGCAAAATAAGAAAACCGAGATACTTGTTTGATGCTTGTGTGATCAAATATTTGGTATTATTACTCTTCATTAGATGCTGATATAATTGTCGACATACTTCCAAAGTGTTAAAAGATTGAAGTCTAGATTCATGAAAAATTTAGCTCGAACCTAGATGATCCTAAGGAACAAAAGTTTAGATTTTAAAGTGAATTTTAACTTATGATTGGAGCATCCTAAATAATTATTTTAATAAAAAATATTGGTATAAACATTTTTTTGTTCTAGTGAATTTGAAAAAATAAACTTGTCTTTTGTTTATTTCTGCACTTTATTTTTTTGATCTCACTTCATTTACAGATCTGACAGATTTTCTTTTGTTTGTATAAATTTCATTACATTCTTCTATTTGACTTTAGGGCTGAACTTGTATTTCTTTCTTAACGTATAAATTTGGTTACATTCTTCTATTTGGCTTTAGGGCTCAACTTCTCACAAGAGCATCTCGTGCTGCTCTCGCTTTCTACAAAGTAGTGACTGGTGGAGCATCTTTATAAAGATGTGCAACTGCCTCCTCAGGTGAAGCTAATATCACCTTCTTTTTCATTTTTCCTTTTTGATCAAAGACCTTTCTTTTTCTTTTTGATAAAGAGTTTACAATATTTTCCTCTTTTCTTTTCTATTTGTCTGTAGATTTTGGGAGCCCACAGGGCCGTGCCTGAATATTGTGGCCCTAAAGCATAAAAAAATTTTGGCCCATAAACTATTATTTTTTGGAAAAATGTTTAAAATCCTTCTCCTGCTTTCGAACCCACGACCATAAAGTACTAATGCTGACTGCTACCAACTGTGCTGTAGGCATCTCTTGCAATAAATTTGACTTTTAAAATTATTCATCTGTATTTGGCCCCAAGCATGTGCTTGACCAACTTCTAGTGGAGCTCACAATGAAGTGAAACGGCTATAGCCCAAATATTTAGACCATACAACCATATTCCCAACGGTCCTTATAGTGATGATCATCCCATGAGGAGATTGCCTCAGGTTGTTCCACCGATACACTCATTTTTTCTATTGTGATTCTCTGGTTTGTGATAATTATTCTAAAGATCTAGTATTTGCTTTTTTTTTTGCATATGAGAGCTGTTGAAGCCGTACTTGGTGTAAGGGTTTACTCTATGGATAATAGTGTGTGTAATACAACTCAACCCGAAAGTATAATTATTGCCAATAAGCCCGTGAGCACGCCTGGAGGGATTGGTATCAGCCTATGGATATATATGATAGAAGCAATTATCATTATCTTGTTGAGCTTCGTCATTTTTCGACATTCTTTTCTTTGACAGCTTCACCTAAGCTAATTAGACAGCTTCACCTAAGCTAATAAAACTACTAACGCATCAACCTTTCTTTTCTTTTAAACTCCTCCGTGTTAATTGTTTACCTCACCTTGTTACCGGCTTGTTCCTTTTATCATCATTAATCATGTTCAATATAGTAAAACCGAATCGTACCGAACTGAACCAAACTGAAATAGACAATATGGTTTGGTTTTGGTATATACCATATAAATCGAATGGATGTGATTTTATAAAAACCGTAGGATTTGGATATGGTTTGGTTTATAACCGATTAAACCGAATAAAATCGATGAAAAGTAAAAACATGTAAATATGTATATATTTTATAACGACACATGATGATCTATTCCCTAGTCATTATTTGCGAAGTGATTTGCCACATGTCCTCTCTATAATCACTTTCACTAAAAAAAGTGACGTGGCATATTAGAAATGATGACATGACTTATAGATAAATGTGACATGGCAATTACATTTAATGTTGCTTTCTATTTTTGGTAAACCTTTTCGAATATGGAATAAATTATACAACCATTAAATTAAAGCTATTATAATATGACATTAAATATTAATAAAAATATAAAATATTTTATAAAATTCAAATTTATTTAAATTCTATTTTTATAATTTTACAATTTACTACTAAACAAGATTTTCTAAATTTTATACAACTTTTAAAAACATTATAAAATTTTAGTCGTAATACCTTTGTTTCTTTTTAATATCTATAAATTTGTTTCAAAAATATATATTTTTTAAAATTTTCAATGCATTTTTGTCAACTAATAATTAAAAATTGTAATTTTCAAAATTATTAATTGCATTTCTTGACATCTTATTTTTAGAAATAAGTTTTAATGTTTTTTATTAAAAAGTGTCGAAAACCCAAAACATATATTAATTTGAAACCTAAAACAAAACTGTACATTCAAGCAAACCAAAAAGGGGACTAGTGTTTAACCTTGTCACCAAGCAGAAGGATCAAATCTGCAAGAGAGTCACCACTTGGATCCCATGTCACATCAAGACTAATACAAAACAAGGAAAAAAAATGTTAATAATTACATTGATTGATACAAAGACTTTACTCAAACAAAGAAGGTAAGAGACCAGATGCAGTGTCATTAGAGCATGTACATTGGGGGTCTCTTAGTAGAGTTCCTTAACTTTTCTAAAATACGTTTCTTAACTTTTAACTAAGAAAACCTAAGAGACGTCTCTTAAATAAGAGTCTTAAGAGCCGTCTCTTAACAAAAAAAAATTTAAAAAAAAAAAAAAAAAAAAAAAGAGTCAAATTAAGTTAAGAACCTCGTTCTAAGAGACGCTGATAAACATGGTCTTAGTAGGTAACAATAAAGAACTTTCCTGAATAAGGTATAGAGTTACCACACATTCAAGATTTTAGAAATTTTGTTTAGTTGTGTTTTTTCGATAATGATAAAATTGTATACCAATATTTTTAAATATAGTTTATTTAATATATTTTAACCAGAATAAATAAATGAAAATCTATTTGAAATTATATTTTTAAATATATACATATATTTCTTAAATATAATTTAAAATAATCAAAATTTTTATTTTGTCTTAATTTTAATTTTAACTAATTAAAATTTATAACAAAATATTAAAATAAAAAATAATAAGATTTAGAATATTAACAAAAATTTATGTTTAGATATAATTTAAATTTAAAAAATTTATTGTTGCACATGGTGCAGGAAAACACTTAGTTTGTTATATAAGTTAATTTTTATTAGTATACCATATTTTTTATAATAATAAAGAAGTCATAATTTGAAAAATACTTGAACTATAATTAAATAACAATTCATCGCAACTGAAACTTTTTATTTTCTTAGTCTTCGTCGTGACTTTGATGAACACTAAATATGCAGAGTTGGAAAAACTTTTGTTTCATGTTTCTCTTTGTGTTTTATTTTTATTTTCAAAATTCAAAACTTTCATTTTAGTTTTAGTTTTGAACATTTTATTTTATGTAGAAAGAAACATTTTTATTTTTTTGTTCTTTTATTTGAACATATAATATTTTTTTTTAATAAATGACTGCGTGGACAACATGATTTTAAAATTCTAATAATATGATCCCAAACTAAATATTATGTTTTTTGGTATAAAACTGAATAAACCAAAAACGACAGTGTATAAACCGAACCGAACCAAACTAAATATGAATTTAGAATAGTTTGCATATTACTAACTGAAATACCGCAATACCGAAAAACCAAAAAAATGAACCAAAATCGAACCGATATCCGGATTGAACACCCCTAATCTTCATCCACGGACCACAGTAAAAAGAATTACCAGTGGAGGTAATGCAGAAACTTTCAATTAAATATCACAAAATAGCCGGGCCATTTTATAATTGGGCCTTTTAGTTGGTCTTCTTATGTAAATCTTCAATTTAAAATTTCCTAAATATAGAAAGGTTTGAGTTTCTTGTTGAAATGATGTACAGCTCAAGTTCACCAGAGTTTTTGTGGCAACTATCACCGATATTATTACGTTATGCTGCGTCTTGTTTCATTCCATTTTTGCTTCTCTTTTGAATTATAGGCATTAAATGAAAGGTTGAATGAATACGTTTTACCTTATAGGGGAATACTTAAGTCTTCAGAACTTCTTTACTATACGTAACTAGAAGAACTTTTAGAAAGTTTACGTACGTAAATGTTGGATTCATTTTCTCTCACAGTGGCTTTAAAGGATCAAACTTAGATATTTTATGGATGTGAGAGATTTAGAGAAACGTTGTCTTACAAACTCTACCGGTAATCACTAGACGAATCATTTTCTTCTTCATCAGATTTCTTCATCAGCTAGTAAAATTTATTTTTGTGTGTAAGAAAACGAGTTGGTAGGACTTGGTTTCACCTTGTTTGAAGTTATTCGTCTGGCCCTTTATGATTGTAACTTTCTTTTTCTTCTGTTTTCTAAGAATCTGTTGGTAGAAGCTGGAGATTATTCATGTTTACAGTCGTGTCCTAGTTTGATGAAATGGATTTAGAAATTGATTAGCTCACTAGTTGAAAATGTTTGGTTCTTTCAGGAGACAATTAACAATATACTCTGAGGGCAAAGAGAGAGGAAGACAAAACAAAAGTTCTAACTGGAGGTAATGCCTAAACTGTATGTTCATTTCATCTTCCAAACTTTCTCTTTAATTGGTTGTGTGATTCAGAATCAAAATGGTTCTTGATGAAAAAACTATATATATATATATGGATCTTGTTTTGTAAATACAGAGGCACTATACTAGTGAATAGAAAACTATTGAAACAATTTGGCATAAGAAATTCAAATTTTATCATTTGTATAGCGGCGTGAAAGTATCTGGTTTCTCTAATTATAGTTTTCCTCATCTTGACAGGATCTGAGCATTTGAGATGTCAGATCTTCCGCCAGACAGTGAAGTGGTACCATCATCTCTTTCGGATGATGTTTCGTCAATCCTTCGTGTGGCCCATGACTTTCATCACACAAAGCCTATAGTTTCTTACCTATGTGAGTTGAGTACAAAGTTTTGGATCAGTCGGGAGATAGTATATAGATATATGATCTTGATATAAGACTGTGTTTGCTTCTATAAGGTTGTTATGCTGCACTTAAGGAGACAACACGTCGTGACCCTTTAGCGCTTGGACGTGGTGTTCGTCAGTTTAGGCTTTCCCTTAAAAGCTGGATAGATCAGGTACGTACCTACTCAGTTTCATATTGTTACGATTTGGATCTGAAAAGGTAATAGTACTGATAATCAAAGATGAGATATGTTCTTATTACTCAGAAATGGTGTACAAAGAAAGAAACCATGAGACTCTCTCTGCAACAACCCTCTAATTTCTCGATAAAAGACCCCTCACCATTTACCCAGCTAATATATAGATAAAGTAACTAAACCATAAAGTAACTAAGCTATGGTTACTTTAAGAGTCATTGACCATTTACTCTCTTGGAATATTCTGCTCTTATCAATACCCCCCCACCTGAAAATCAACCTTGTCCTCAAGGTTGAAGCAAGGAACCAAGTGCTTGAGGTCTGTAGCAACTAACTCCTGAAACAGCTCTACCATATCTTCATTTCCTTTATGTTGCAGAGCTTCCCATATGGTTCTAAAGCACAGCTGGTACTTCCTTGTTACCTGCCCCTTCCAGCTAACCTCCCTACTCCAAGTCTCTAGCTTCTGTTTTTCTCTCACTATCCAGAACTTTATTCCTCCTACTGTAACAAGCAAGAGAAACTTTCCCAGAACCTAATGATTGAACTTCCACTTGGCCCTCCTTCTCGCATCAGTAGCTAGAAACAGCTCCCAATTCATCTTCTCAAGACCATTTAAATGCAGCCATTTTCTACTTCTCAAGTAGACCAACAGCCATGTCATGCTATGCTTCCCTAGAGTCATGTATGTGCTGCTCATCATCAGGAGTAACAACTCAACATTCTCTCTGTAGTTCTGCCAAGTGAGCTCCACACGCATGTATAGAATAAAGTTCCCTACTGCCGTCCACTTCCCTATCGCATGGGTTTCCCACCACAGCAACTCGTCAAACACAACGCAGCACCCTGTCACTCTTTTACATCCTTTCATTCTTCTCATATTCTGACTTTTAAAAGCATTCTTCAGCTGTAGACCTATACCAATGACACTTTGAGGTACATGATGCTCCTCATTCCACTCAGCCAAGAGAGTTTTCAAGTCTTTGAACTCAAGACTGGACGTCAAAGGAAAGGTGACTCGTCCCCTAGAAATTCTCACTTCGTGCCTACCTCCATTAAGAACTTCATCCACACTATTGCAACCGGCGAGAGAAGTTGTCCACTATTAACACACTTTTATCTTGCCTCAGCTCCTGTCATCTTCCAAGTCTGTAACATGAGACCCTTAAGCTGCAACATATTATCACATTTCAAGTGGATTTCCCCTGGTTTGTACTTACTCTTCCTCCCATTAACCCATTTCACCTCAACATGATGGTTTTCTGCTTGAACCTGTGTTTAAGCCACTTTTCCAGCTTCTTTTGCTCCAACTCATGCTTGTTCTTCTGTATCTTATACTTCATCGTCTTTTGCGTCATACTCCCACAGTAGTTTCCCATCTTGTTAGACTTGTTACACGTCTTTTCTTGCTGCTCGAGCTTCATGATTTTCTTCTTAGCCTTCGTAACATTCAGCAACAGCATTCTCCCGAACACTTGATCTGTGTGTATTTTGATCTCCACACTTACCTTCTTGTCCACCCTCTCAGCTGTATCTTTTATCTCATGGTAATGCCAACATCTGATCATGTTTCTCAACATAGCTCTTGCAGCCTCCTTGTATCGTTTTGACCTTTCATAAGACTCATAGTTCTTCTCTGCCATTCTCATTTTGTTATTCTTCTTTGTTCTGAACATGAGCAGCCACTTTCTGTCCTATCTTTGGCGAGTGTGTATCCATTGACAGCTTACTCCTTTACACCACTCCAACACTTGCTTCCTTTGTCTCTCAGATGTTCCCTCCATCTGTATTCCCAGCATCTTCAAGTTCCCATTCTCTTTATATCTCAAAATCTCTGTCACTTGCTCTTCAATATCTGAAAAGAGTTTCTTCCATCTCTTCTTCTTCTTTGCTCCTCTTTTTCTTCGCTTGGGCATTTGATCAAACAGTTGGTAGGCGCAACTACTCATCTCTGTCTTTGGCCATTTATCTCCTCCCTGCTGGTGTTCTTCCTTTCCCTCTGTGTTCTCATATTCAAACAACTCATCCATGCCATCTTTACCTCTCTCATAATACTGCTCTATTCTGAGATCCAAGTTCCCTTTGTTTTCTCCATCGCAAGTATGTCTAAGCGGAATGTATTTCTCGGACGCAACCATGAGAGGGATCAAAAACGAATCAGTTTTCTCTGATACCTGAATAAGATCGATTTTCTTCAGAGATTCTCTGTTGAACTTCACTTTCTCATTCAAGTCTCCCACCACCAACGTCTCCTCCTTCTGTCTCTTATACTCATCTTCTTCATCCCATCGATCAAGCATGCGACGGCACTCTTCCAGCATTTCCAGCCGTCTCTGCTTTTCCTCCTCAGGCGTCATCACCGGCCTGTCACGGTTCGTCATAGCTCGGATCTCATCTATCTCTTCCATCGACATCCCTCTCTCCAAAGCGATTTCAATCACACGCTTCTCCATCTGCTCCTGGTATGAGGATCTGCTCCACCGCTCTCGGACAACCATGGCCGGCTTCGGGAACTTCACTCTGTCCCTTTCCGGTTGTTGCTCCGCAACCAACGGTGTCATCTTTCTCACGCCATGTTGCATCTGTCTCAGCACGTGATCGATTTCAGTTTTGGTCGACATGGGTCTCCGGAATCGAACGGCTCTGATACCAATTTGTTACGATTTGGATCTCAAAAGGTAACAGTACTGATAATCAAGGATGAGATATGTTCTTATTACTCAGAAATGGTGTACAAAGAAAGAAACCATGAGACTCTCTCTCTCTGCAACAACCCTCTAATTTCTCGATAAAAGACCCCTCACCATTTACCCAGCTAATATATAGATAAAGTAACTAAACCATAAAGTAGCTAAGCTATGGTTACTTTAATTAACCAAGGTTACTTGCTAAAGAGTCATTGACCATTTACTCCCTTGGAATATTCTGCTCTTATCACATATATAAAAATATTTTTTTTTCATCATGTTTCTTTGACTTGTGTAGAGTTATTGGAAAGATGTATTCCTCAGAGATGATGGCATCGCATATTTAACCAGAGTCTATCTACACTATTACGATACTGACATCAAGTTTTTAAATCCCATGCTTGATTCTACAAGTGTCAGTGATAGAGCTTCTACAAGTAACTTTGTTAACGCCGACAGGTATATACTTAATAGAAATGTTGTTTCTTCATCTGTGTCTTCTTTTCTACACATCTTTTGTCTGTATCTTTTTACTGACACTAATTACCTTCTTTTATTTTACCTCTTAGGTATCATCATCTTACAAATGCATGTCGAACTGCGCTTATTCTCTTTAAAGTCCTAAGACATTTTCGGGAACAGACACATTTTTTTAATGAGGTGAAGCTAATGATAGTAGACTATAAATATCTTTCGGGCAAAATACTGCAAGTTAATAGATTAAATAAATAAATATATATATATATATATGTATATATATTTGTTCACTTGTTTCTCCTTTGTTGTCGCTGTAGATTTTGATGGTCCACCGTAACGTGAAACGACTTGCCAGAATTTACAAGCCTTATAACATATATCCATGCAGTGATGATCATCCTATAAGCAGAATTCCTGAGGTAAGTAAACTCCCTTTTTTCTTATGTAATTCTATCTATAAACTTAACGAAAATTCAAATATTACTGGCAGATACAAGCTGTTTCAAGTGCACTTCGTAACACAACGGGCTTAGAATGGCTTAGAAGTCACAAGAACTATGTCGATGATGACATTCTAGACAAGCTTCGAGCAGTGTTCGGCTTTCAGGTAATATAAGCTAGCGCCATGCATTCTCTTGTTTTTTTTTTTTTTTGTAATTGATTAGAAACTAGTGTTGCGTGTACTGATCAATAGTCAAATGGCAGAAAGATAGTGTTTTAATTCAAAGAGAGCACTTGAAGGCATTACTTGGAAATTTCCAACTTCGTCAGAGGTTTCAGAACGAAGAACCACCAGATGATCCACACTACGTCAATGTATGCATTTGTTGAAATTAATTGTATATATGTAGATATGCTTTCTTGATATAGGCTGAAAAGCTATACTTTCTTGTTTAGTCCGATGTATTTGTGCTAACAGCTTAAACTACAATTTCATCGCCTAGGTGTTGGATAATGATGCCTTAGATTCCGTGATGGATAAACTGTTAGATAACTACAAAAAGTGGTGCAAGTATTTGGGTATCCCAAACAACATTCGGTAGGCTCTTCCCTTCTCATTTTTAAGAAATCTAGAAAAGAGTTTTTTTTTTTTTTTGTTTGTATTCTCTTATTATCTCTGTTTGAAGGTTGCCTGAAGATAATCATCCAGAGGCATGCATGAGAAAATATTTATACTTAGCACTCTATGTTACGATGTGGGAAGAATCTGCAAACCTCAGATTCATGCCCGAATGTCTCTGCTACTTGTATCATCATGTACGACTTCGTTTTAAAATTCCCTACTTGCATGTGTCTAGTTCAAAGTATATATAGTTTAATCTTGTGTTTCGTATCTGTTTAGATGGCACTTAAGCTTCATGAGATAATGGAGAAGAGAGTTCACGAAGAGATAAGTGAGGATGAAGATTTCTTGAAAAATATAGTGACTCCTATCTACCAGACAATCGCCAAGGTTGGTTGCTCGGCCATTTGTTCCCTCTAGCTTCCAATTTAGTTTCTTTTTTTTTTGGTCATCTAACTTAATATTTGTGCATTTCAGGAAGCAGAAATAGGTAGAGTAGGTAATCACTCTGAGTGGAGAAACTACGATGACCTGAACGAATATTTTTGGTACAGTGTGCAAATGCACCGTGGATCATCTTGTAATAATATTTTTGAATGTCTCCTAATAAGAATCCCTTGCCTTGATTTTATAGGTCAAAAGAATGTTTTACGCTGGGGTGGCCGATGAATACGACTACACATCCATTCTTTTGTAAGATATTTATCATGTGAATTGACAAAAACTTATTGATGCTCCCACCTCGAAATTTCAATCAGTCTTTTATTTATTATAATTTCAGTATAAAGCTAAAACTGAAATAAGTTTTGTAAATCATACTCCTGATGATACAAAAGATACACTTTTAAAAAAAAAATTTGTTTCAAAAATATATATTTTTTAAATTTTCAATGCATTTTTGTCAACTAATAATTAAAAATTGTAATTTTCAAAATTATTAATTGCATTTCTTGACATCTTATTTTTAGAAATAAGTTTTAATGTTTTTTACTAAAAAGTGTCGAAAACCCAAAACATATATTAATTTGAAACCTAAAACATATATCAAAACATGTTATTTTGATATAATATTACAACTGACTCTGTACGCTACCCCTTCAGCTGTCCCTGGTGCGAAAAAAGTTAATTTTGTTGAGATGCGCTCCTTCTTGCATCTGTTTAGAAGCTTCGACAGAATGTGGAACTTTTATATCATGTCTTTACAGGTACCAGATTTTGGTGAATATATTTAGCTCCAAAGAGTTTTATGTTTTGCTAAACGGTTACATAATTATATGTATCTTGTTCAGGCAATGATAATAATTGCTTGGAAGGAATCCGAAGGAGTATTGCCTGCCATCTTCCAATCATTCCAAAGTGTTTTTAGCATCTTTATCACAAATGCTGCATTAGAATGTGCAAAAGGTACGTTTTCTAAAGTCAAGTTATTTGATTTCTATTAATGTTTTATGTGTGTTCAATTCTACTTCCCTGACTAATTACTTCAATTTATTTCAGCTATTCTCGATGGATACATGGGTTGGAAAGCAGCTTATAGCATGCCAGACGCGAAACGCAAATACATTGTGAAGGCAGTTTATACTGCAATATGGGCCACAATATTTCCAGTAACATACTTTTTCAGCAAGTTCTATTTCAACCTGGCAATTCCCATCTATCTTTCTCTAAAGATACCCTCATTGAAGATAATGAATTGTCAGGTATTATGTCTATATATGTAGTCTGCTAATACAAACTTCCGCTTTATTTAAAATTTTCATGAACGGTGTGACTAATCGTAAATCTTGATGCAACAGCCTCGGTTGTATGTAGGAAGGAACATGCATGAGAATGCTGCATCATTCTTAAAGTAAGTTGTAATCATGCAAGAATATTTGATGCATGGAGCGGGTATGACCGCACTTACTAATAAACTTACGTTAATATGAGTTACAGGTACATGATGTTTTGGACGGCCCTGCTGTTTCTCAAGTTTACTTTTAGCTATTATGCGGAGGTACCACATTTGCATATATCTCCATTGTTATTTGTTTTGTATCACGTGAGGAACATTTGATCCAAAAAGCTGTGATAAAACATGATTTTCTATACTATAGCCACTGTAAAGTTAATGGCGGCTCATTATTATTGCATAATTATATCCTCACCATTGGCATTTTCAATGCAGATTAAGCCTCTTGTTGGTCCAACAAAAGAAATGATTGAACTTAAAATATCAGATTACCGCTTGCCTAACCTGTTCCCTCCTGGTAATAGTTAATGAAATGTTGGTATATATTTCCTCATTTCATAGTTGAATGTTTGATTAAATCATCTAGATATTGTTACTTTTTTTTTTTTGTTTCCTCAGCTATAAATAAAATAGCTATGGTGTTCACGCTCTGGTCACCTGTTATCCTTGTGAGTTTGCGCGTACTCTTCATTGCCATAATTAAGCCTCTTTCTTATAGCTTCCCCTCGTTTATGCAAACATTCATTTTCAGGTTTATTTCATGGACACTCAAATATGGTATGCAGTACTATCTACTCTGGTTGGCGGTTTTATTGGATTTTTAATACGTCTTGGAGAGGTTTGTACTCGGTTTTCTTCTTACTAATATTCATAATATAACGGAATCGAGTGTAAATGGTGTCAGCTTATTCCATTCAGGTGCAAACACTTGAAGCGTTGAAGTATAGATTCCAGTTCTTACCAGGGTTGTGTAACGATGGTTTAGTTCCAGTTGGTGAACTGGATGTCCCACAAAATGTGAAGAAAGCACAATTCTGTCAGATGTGGAACACAATAATTACTTGTTTCAGAGAAGAGGATTTGATTAACAATAGGTCAGAGTATTCCTTTGATATTTCATCATTATTATCTTCGATTAGAAATTGACTGCTAATTGCTTTTAGATGGAGAATAGTTTTAGTGATTGATGGTGATTTCGGTATGCAGGGAAAAGGAACTCTTGCTGGTGCCATACTGGAAGGAATTGGTCGCAGCAGAAGAAGAAGAACTAACTCCTATCCGCTGGCCAATCTTTCTGTTAGCCGATAAGGTGACTATTTTATCTTTCTCTCTTTTTTTGTTTCTGAATTTTGTTTCTTAATTTTAATACTTGTGGCTCGTCTTTAAATATGGTAGATCCCAGTAGCTGTGGAATTGGCAAAAACTAGCATAAAAGAACTGACCGAGAGACTGGATGCTGACCTTTACATGTCTAGTGCAATTAAAGAGTGTTATACCTCTTTTTGGTTTATCTTAAGAACTTTGGTTGACCAACCAGAAGATGTCGAGTAAGTTTTTAGAACATTCCTTCATAGTTCTAGTTGGTTTTAACTAGGATATACATTTTCCTTCCATAACTTATTTGTCTTGTACAGAGTCCTAGACCGAATTTTCACTGTGATAGAAGATCATATACAACGAGGTACATTGATTGAGACCCTAGACTGGAGTCATTCTACTCGTCTGTACGAACACTTTGTTCAACTAATTGACCATTTGGTAAGAGTTGTAGCTACAAAATAAATTGAAAAACTAGAACTAAGTTAATTACACAAGGGTCTGATGAGTACTTGGTTTTTACTTTGCAACAGCTAAGCCACATGGATGACTCAATAACGGTTTCACGTATCTTGCTTGATATAATAGAATTGGTGAACAGAGATATGATGAATGGAGTAGAAGGGTAACATTATTATACCTAATTCCAAGTCACAATTTCTTACATCTAAAACAAGACTGAATCCAGGCTCAAAAGTTCTTTTTGAATTTGGAAACGAGCAAACATAATTTTAACTTAGTCTCCTCTCTATAGGTTGTTAATCCCTCGCGACTCTTTCCAAAGACTTCATCTTCCAGTGGACACTCATAAAAAAGACTGGGAGAAAAATGCAAGTGTTCCTCTGTAAAGTTTATCCATCAATCTTGTTTCCACCAAAGATCTCTAAGATGTCTTTGCATGCTTCTTTTTGTCACTGTGCAGATCAGAAGGCTTCATACTTTGCTTACACTCAAGGACTTGGCCAAGGATGTGCCTTCAAACATGGAAGCTCGAAGGCGTCTTACATTCTTTGCAAATTCATTGTTTATGGGGATGCCCAAAGCACCCAAAGTCATAAGCATGCTTTCCTTTTCGTATGCTCCTTGCGTCTGAAGAAAATCTTCATTTGCATTCTCCATTTCATATATTCCACAAGAAGTGTGGAATTTTGAAATCCAATATAACCGTATACAACATCATAATCTACATCTTTCTGTTTTTCACATTTACGTAGGGTCCTGACGCCATACTACTCAGAGGATGTCCTTTTATCCAACTCTGTTTTGCAAAAGCAACATGAAGATGGAATCTCTACACTCTTTTACTTGCAGACGATCTTTCCAGGTTCTGCTTTCCTTTTTGTTCCCCCCTCCATTTCTCTTGTTCGCCCTCTCATTTTGTCAACTGAGAACAGATTTGATTCTAACACAGATGAATGGAAAAACTTTATGGAGCGAGTTGGGTGTGATAGTGAGAAAGAACTCCTAGAAAGAAAAGATTTGGATGAGGAGTTGCGTCTGTGGGCATCTTACAAGGGCCAAACACTGACCAGAACAGGTGTGTTTTTTTGTCCAATTCAATTTCTTTTAAATATAAAATGGATCGTTTGGTAAATGTGTATGCTTGTGTCCAACCAGTGCGAGGCATGATGTATTACCGTAAGGCTCTTGAGCTGCAAGCCTTCTTTGATCTGGCAAATAGTGAAGGTGCCTAAAGAATCTCTTTGTTTTACTCATACACAGGCCCGGCTCAACTTGTTGAAGGGCCATGGGCAAAAAAGAATTTAAGACCCTTTAATTAATTAATTTAATTATTAAAAAGATGTTTTTAAAAAAAAGCTAAACTTATTAATTTAGTTTGCATTTTAAGGTTTACAATTTTTTTTTTTGCATTTTAAGGTTTAGTAAAACTTTTGAGTATCATATCTTTTAAATTTTGTCTAAATTCAACACTTCAAATACAAAAAAAAACATGTGTCCTTATTGTTAAAAAAATATAATTCTGAATTTTTTTTATTAGTAAATATATCATATTTAGGTGGGCATTAGATCTCTAATGGTGATGAACGTACATATTTTTTATTGTTATGTATTTTTATTAGTAAATTAAGTTTGGAGATTTAATTAATTATGGGCCTTTTTAATAACTGAACAAATTAAAAAGGACCTGTGAAATAACACTAAAACTTTTTAGGATTTATGGGCCCATGGCAACCGCCCCTATTGCCGTAGTCGAGAGCCGGGACTGCTCATACAAACTGTCAAGGAATTTCTCAAAATGCTTTTGTTTTTTTTTTTTGCCTCCTAGAATTAATGGAAGGGTACGAGGCTCTCAAGTCATCAGAAAGTGGAAAGAGTCTCCGATATAAGTGTGAACAACTTGCTGATATAAAGTTCACCTACGTGGTCTCATGCCAACAATATGGTATTCATAAGAAATCTAAAGACCCACGTGCTACGGACATAATGAGGCTTATGACTAGGTATGTCTTTTCTGTGTCAAACTTGTTCATTTCAGTTGTTATTTTTTTCTTCTTTCGGCTGTATTTGTTTGAGCTTGCTATTTCACTATGGTATGCCAGGTACCCATCTCTGCGTGTTGCTTATGTCGATGTGGTTGAACAACAACAAGAAGACGGGACCTCTAAAAAAATTTATTACTCAGCTCTCGCCAGAGCTAATCCAGCAAATACAAAAAAGGACCAGGTATGCAGTTGAAGGACTATGGTGATAAGAAATTCATTTAGTTGTTGTAACGTAGTGTTTCCTAGTTGGAGACTGAGTTGGTATATCTTTATGCAGGTCCTTTGGAAGGTTAAGCTACCAGGACCTCCAATAATAGGAGAAGGGAAGCCGGAAAATCAGAACCAGGCTATCATTCATACAACTGGAGAGGCGTTGCAGACGATAGACATGAACCAGGTGTGCCCTAATTAACAGTCACGCTTAGTCAATCTAGTAAATTTTGAGTTTTAAAATGCAAATGTTTTACAATAAACAGGATAATTACATGGAGGAAGCTTTTAAAATGAGGAACTTACTTCAAGAGTTTCGTGAAAAGCATGAAGACGTAAGAACCCCTACAATACTTGGACTTAGAGAGCATATTTTCACTGGAAGGTAATGAGAGTTGTGCATTTTAGTCAGTTCTGGTTCTTGTGCACAACACATGATCACATGCTTCTCTTGTTTCGTGTGGCAGTGTTTCTTCCCTTGCATGGTTTATGTCAAATCAGGAGAGTAGCTTTGTTACTCTTGGACAGAGGGTTCTTGCTAGTCCTTTGAAGTAAGTCTGTCATTGTTTTTTCTCAGTTTTGAATAGGGTTCTTTTTAGATACAAAGTTGACCTTTTGCTTTAACTCTTGGATACAGGGTGCGATTCCATTACGGCCATCCAGATGTTTTTGATCGGGTGTTCCACCTCACCAGAGGGGGTCTCTCCAAAGCTTCCAAAACTATCAATCTAAGTGAAGACATATTTGCAGGCAATTTCTTTAATTCCTTTTTGCTGATGACTATATATATGATCTTGAATTATATACGTGTTCTTGGCTATTCTTAAACGTTCTTTGATGACCTCAGGTTTCAATTCCACTTTACGTGAAGGCAACATTACTCACCATGAATACATGCAAGTTGGTAAAGGAAGAGATGTGGGTCTAAACCAGATCTCCATGTTTGAGGCAAAGATAGCTAATGGAAGTGGGGAGCAAACTCTAAGTCGTGACCTATACAGACTGGGAAACCAGTTTGATTTCTTCCGTATGATGTCTTGTTATTTCACTACAGTTGGCTTCTATTTTTGCAGCATGGTATGTCATAAATTCCCTTCGTATTTTGCTTTTTCGTTTTAGATCTAACAAATCACAACATACATCAAATCTGAAATCAATTTTCTGTGCAGTTAACGGTGCTTACGGTCTATGTATTTCTCTATGGTCGGTTGTACCTTGTTCTTAGTGGGGTTGAAAAAGAAATGTGGAACCATTCAGCTGTCCGTGATACCAAAGCTCTTCAGAGTGCCCTTGTTTCTCAATCTGCTGTGCAGATTGGTTTGCTGATGGTCTTGCCTATGATAATGGCAATTGGCCTTGAGAAGGGATTTCATAGTGCCTTGTAGGGCTGGGCAAATAAACCGAACCCGAAAATCCGAACCGAACCCGATCCGATAAAAATGAATCCGAACCGATCCGAACCCGACATAAATACCGAATGGATCTTGTTTTATGGTATTTTGGGTTATGGGTATTATCCGAACCGAACCCGAACCTAAATGGATATCCGATAGAACCCGAAACTTTTAAAATCCCAAAAAAGAACTTATACCAAACATGATCCAATTCTAATATGTATCAAAAATACATTAAGATATTATTGAACATCTAAAATAATTATCTATTAGATGAATAATTAACTCAAATACTTAGCTTAATATGTATTTGGTATTTGGTTAATATTAATGTTTGTGTTTAATATTAATACTTAGCTTAATATAAATTTTGGTTATATCGACTTGAGAAATGTTTGTTTTTCTCGAAATGTAGAGTCTCTTTATTATCTTCTTTAATGTATGTCTAATTTCTTGTCATTGGATTTTCTGTCTCAGATTTTCTAGCTCGTAGATTTTGGTTTTGTTTTCATAAGCTTGACGAGTATTTGGTTTTTGTTTTATGACTTCATTTATTTGGTTTTCTTTCTATCAATAACTATGTTTACCTTTCGTTTGATTTTAGATCACGTTTGATGTTCCTCTTTTTTTTTGAAATTGATTTTACTTATGTTTTGGTTACAATATAGATACAAATCATATACTTTTAAACCGAAGAACCGGTTATACTTATGTTTTGGTTACAAAATAGGTATAAATCACGTATTTTAAAACCGAAGAACCGATTGGGACCCGAACCCGAAAGTAGATTGGGTTGTACCGGTTCTTTGAATATTTACTAACCCCGACCCGAACCCGATAGAACCCGAACCGGTCCCGAACCGAACTTTCATATAACCCGAATGGAGCTGATTTTGATAAACCCGAAAAACCGAAACCCGATTGGATAAAACCGAAAACCGATTGGGACCCCGAACGCCCAGGCCTAGTGCCTTGTTCGATTTTATGTTGATGCAGTTTCAGCTTGGTCCGGTATTTTTCACATTTCAACTTGGGACAAAAGCTCACTACTACGGAAGAACATTTTTTTTGATAAGTATGTGAATATCATTAAGATGAAACGGATTGTACAAGTACAAGATTTAAGACGGCTAAGCTAACCATTGCCAAAAAAGATAAAAACAACGATGAGCTTAAGAAGTTAGTAAACGTGTCACCAACTTAACGTTAATTAGCTTGAGAACTTAAGCCAATGTCTTAAAAGAAACCGAAAATTCTTTCGGGATTTCTTCGCGATGATAGTATGCCGGATAAGTCTATCAATCTTCATAAACGTCGCTTGAGGCGTAGATGATGGAGATGAGTGAAGTCTTGCATTCCTCTCAAACCATAAGTTGTAAAGCGTAGCTTGAATCACCAATAACCGGAGGGTAGTTGGGCAAGTTCTGTCGTTGAAGTCGGACCAAGCCAGGAGAGCAGTCCAAGTGTGGAACATAACAGGCCTGTATCCCAAGCGTTTCAAGACAAGAGTCCAAACCTGTTCACTAAAATGGCAACGCAGCAAGATGTGGTCTCTTGTTTCTGCAAAGTTATGACAGATGCAGCAGGAAGTATCAGCTAGTTGGGTCCAATTTGCAATGCGGCATCTTGTCGGTAGACGATCTAGGTGGGCTATCCACATCATGAAGGCGTGACTCGGAACGTGACCTTTAAACCAGACAGTGTTCTCCCAACCTTGAGAAGGACCATGGTGACGCAAGGAATCCCAAGTTAAGCGCGCGGAGTATGTTTCAGATACCTGGTCACCCACTTGCCAAACATAATAATCTGGAACAGCTGAAGGGGAAGGAAGTGGAATTGAACAGAGCATAATGTGAATATGTTCGGCAGCAGGAGATCGGGCATGACGGAGAATCCAACCCGATGGGGTAGAAACAGATCCCACAGATGCTGATAAAGGGACTCCAAGCTGGTTAGGACCAGAATCCCCAATAACTTTGATCAGAGGCCCTAATGGAGACCAATCATCAAACCAAAAGCTCCCTGCAAGACCATTCCCAATATTACATTTGATAAACCGTTCTGCTAAAGGCCTTAGCTTTAAAATTGATTTCCATATCCAAGATGATTGTTTTGTTTCATCAATACTCCATAAGCTTGATCCCCTGAGGCGATGGATTTTAGTCCATTTGGCCCATAGCGATTCTGTTTTTGAGAAAAGAAGCCAAAGAAGCTTTAAACTCAAGGTCTTGTTCCACGTTAAAAAATCTCTCAACCCAAGACCTCCTTCAGATTTAGGGAGGCAGCATAAATTCCATGAGACTTTCGCAGCTGCCCTCTTTGTGATGTTGCCATTCCAGAGAAATCGACAGCAAAGCGACTCAATTGCTTTGACACAACTTTTGGGCAGGAGAAGAGAAGAGAACCAGAAGTTTATTGTTCCATGAATAACAGACACAAGGAGCTCCCTTCTTCCTGCAAAAGATAATGCTCTTGATGTCCAAGAAGTGAATCTTGATTTTAACTGATCAATAAGAGGCCTATAATCACATATACGGAGCTTGCGATGCATTAGCGGAAGACCTAAGTATCGAACAGGAAGAGATCCAAGAGAGAAACCGAGACCAGTGAGCTCACCAGTTTCTATTTGGCTCAAACCTGCTACAAAGAGCTCTGTTTTGCTTTTATTCATCGTAAGACCAGACCACACAGAGAATGTTTCCAGAGTAGAAGCAATGTTCTGGAGGGAGTTTAACTGGCCATCAAAGAAAATCATTATATCATCAGCAAAGGCCAAGTGAGTTACCGAAGGATTTGAGGCAGACGGGTGGTATCCAATCATTCCCGTACGATAGTTGGAGTTCAACATCTGGGCCAGAACCTCCATAGCTAAGACAAATAGATAAGGAGAAAGCGGATCACCCTGTCGTAAACCTTTAGTTCCACTGAAATACCCTCCCAACTCCCCATTTATGGCCACCGAGAACTTGGTTGTAGTAATGCATTGCGAGATTAAGTTGACGAAGCTGTATGGAAGCCTCAAAGCATGGAGAATAGTAATAATGAAGCTCCAATTCAGAGAGTCAAAAGCCTTTTTCAGATCGACTTTTAACATAGAGCGTTTAGCGATATTCTTCCAGTTATAACCATGGACAAGCTCTGTAGCCATTAACACATTCTCGACCAGAAGTCTACCCGGAATAAATGTGGATTGAGTATTGGAGATGACATCAGGAAGAATTTGTTTTAATCTCGAAGCAAGGAGCTTAGCTATCACCTTGTAGACTGTATTGCAGCAGGAAATAGGACGAAAGTCGGAAATTTTCACTGCATTTTGCTTCTTGGGGATAAGAGTAAGAATAGTTGCATTCCATTGTTGAAGAAGCTCACCCGAGGCAAAGAACTCACTAACTGCATCGATCAATTCAGGACCAAGGAAGTTCCAGTTTTCAGTGAAGAACTCAACCGGATAACCATCTGGACCCGGAGATTTATTTCTCGGAAGGGAGAAAAAAACATCTTTAATCTCTTTTCTAGTAAATGGTGCTCCGAGGAAATCGAAACTTGATGTCGAGCACCGATAACTGATGAGAGAGGCAATGTCGTCAGTAGACACAAAAGTTTGATTGCTGGAACCACCAAGAAGATTTTCGTAGAAAGCCACAGCATGTTGCATTATCTCTTCTCTTGTCTCAAGGATTTCGTCGTTATCATCTAGGAGAAGGATAATCTGGTTCTGAGATTGGCGAGTCCTAATTGATCGATGAAAGAGAGTTGAGCTCATATCCCCTTTTTCCAGCCAGTTGACACGGGATCTTTGATAGAGAAAGGACTCTTCTGCTCTTGCAAGTAAGGACCATTTAGTGTGCGCTTTCCGTTCTGCAGAAGCAGCTTGGATGGAGGGAGAGTTGAAGAGCACATGCTGACACTGAATAAGGTCCTCAAAAGATTCTTGGACCCTCTTTTCAATTCCTGAATAATTCTCTCTGCTGAAAGTCCTGATAATACTCTTGAGCTCCTTCAGTTTTTTGGAGACCTTGAACATAGCTGAACCTGAGAACTGAAGAGAGATCCAACATTCCTTTAGTAAAGCAACAAACTCTGCATTATCATTTAATAGAGAGTAGAACTTAAACGGCTTTTTCTGTTTAGGCTTGAAGTTGTCCAAGACCACACAACAAGGGGTGTGATCTGAAATCCCCGAGTCACCAAAGATGCCCAGAGAATTTTGGAAAGCATTCAGCCAGTCGTCATTTACAAGAATCCTATCTAGCTTCTTGGAGATAACAGAGGCTCCTTGGTTATTCGTCCATGTAAAAGAGTTTCCGCAGAAAGGTAAATCAGAAAGGAGAGTTGTAGCCAGACAATTGTTGAAGTCTCGCATACCCCTGTTCGAAGAGAAAGTAGCCGCTGTTGAATGCTCAGAAGGGAACCTGACCTGATTGAAATCTCCAAGAACAAGCCAAGGGGTCCCTCGCGAGCAAGACGTAGCAGAGAGGAAAAGTAAGTCCGACCAAAGATCACGTCTCAACTTACGACAAGTAGAACCGTAGACGAAGGTCACCATAAAACTTATAGGCACAAAAGGAAGCTTGACTCTGCAGGTAATTGACTGAAGCGATTTATGCAGAATGTAGACATTTACCGAAGGGTGCCAAAGAACCCAAATTTTTCCTAACTCTGAAAATTCATAGTTGCAGTCGTAATGCCAACCAGGAAAGGATCGACTTATTATGGAAGGAGCCTTGACACTGCTAACATGGGTCTCGACTAGACCACCAAAGATGGGGAGATTACTCCGCATCCACTTTCTAAAACCGCTACGTTTTATTTTATCATTGAAACCTCTAATGTTCCAACAAAAGATATCCATAGGGGAGAAATTTTAGAGGTTTAAAGGGCCTCTAGCCCTCTCAGCTGCCTTACGCAATTTCCGATTCCGTTTAGAGATCACTTTGATGAAACGATCCCTCCCTTCATCCGCAGTATCTTCATCATTAGATAACCCGTCAGGACCAGTATCCGAGTCAGAAGCAACATAGTCTGAGGCTGAGGCCTTCTCATTTTCACCAAAAAGTGAAGTTCTTAAGTCGACACAAAACTTCTCTTTATCGAGCAGAGGTAGCTTTGATCTTGAAGAGGATGGAAAGGAAGCAATTTTGCCCACTGGTTGAGCATCAGCAGCAATGATGAAGCCACTCTCCGTTTGAGGAGCCAAGCTACCAGCTCTAACCCATTGCGAGGTGTCCTTTTTCTTAGCTTTTGAGGGGGGCTCAACTGACTCCTTTGTAGGAAAAACATGTGGCTTAGAGCTAGTCAAGACCCTGGCAGATCCTGGAACAATCGGGTACTGACTCGGAATGGGGGCTTTTCCTTTACGCTTGTCATGGTTATTTCGCGGACATGAAGACGAGTCATGTTTCGGAGAGTTGCAGATAGAGCATTTTGGGGCAGAAGGACACTTAGAAATGGTGTGCCCAACTTTCCGACAATGGCTGCAAAGAGAAGGTAACCAAGGACTTGAAACTATTATACGACATATTTCTCCGGATTCAAATTGTGCGTTCACGGCTTCCGGAAGAGGTTTCCTGGGATCAATGACAGTGTAGACCCTCGCAACCTGGATATTGGTAAGATTTTCCGTCGAAGGATGGACATAGAGTGGGTGGCCTACAAGTCCAGCTATCTCTTTAAGAGCATCCTTATTGAAAAACTGGAGAGGAACACCGGTAAGATCCAACCAGACCGGAACAGTAGAGAGGGAGGGTTTCTCAGGTTTGATTCCTGGAGCCCATTTTGCGACAAACATCGTTTGGCCATCTATCTGCCAGAGGGACTGGCTCAGAATTCTCCTACGAGCATTTGGGCAGGGGACACGAAAGAGAAAGGCATTGCCCTCCATTTTTGAAACGGCAATGTCTCTTCGCTGCTTACTCCACATTCCATTGGTGATAGCGTGAACTGCTCCTCTAGCTGGCGCTTCCTCATAGAATTGCCCAATGATAAAGCTATCCCATGACTTTCGATTCTTTTCTATAACAGAGTTTGGAATACAAACGCAGGTTTCACCAGAGGGTAGCTTAAATGGAGTTCCTACGGGGTCCAGGCTTCCAGACCTTGACTTAACTTTGTCTCTCCATAGAGATGCCTGAAGTTTGACCTCCGACAGTTGCGGGTCTGTAGCTGGCACTGGAGGATCAAGCTGAGGCGAGAGATTCTGATCAGTAGCTGTGTTGGGTGGGTTTTCCGCCACGGGAGGGAGAGGTGTCTGAAGATGAGCAACCTCAGGTGTGTTCTCAGTCGTGGCAGGGAGAGGAACCTGAGTGTGAGAATCAACAGGTAGAACATGGTCACTTGAAGCGAAGATCTGAGTTTTTGAGATTTCCTTTTCCTCGGTTTCCGTGCCCAGAGGAGGAGACTGAGGAGTAGGTAGATCTATTTTTTGTTCGTTCCGGGGGTTGTCAATCGTCGGAGAGGAGTCATCTGAAGGTAACACGACCTTATTAGATGAAGATTGTTTAGTGGCTGAGTCTTCAGATGCAGGCACTGTTGATTTAGCAGAAGAGCGTATGGAAGATGAAGATTCCGTTGAAGCAGAGGGGCTGCGACCTTGAGAGCTCGATTTGGGCTTCCTCTTCTTCGCCGCCATGGACGACGTTTGAGGTGACCGACGCCGTGAAAGGCGACGGTGAAGGGAGAACGAGTGACTTCTCGTGGTCGCTTTTTGGAGAGAGAGATTTGTTGCGCGTGAGGCGCGTGGAGAGATTCTTTCTCTTTTACAAATAGATACATACTACGGAAGAACATTGTTGCATGGAGTTGCAGAATACAGAGGTACTGGCCGTGGCTTTGTGGTATCCCATGCCAAGTTTGCTGAAAACTACAGATTCTACTCCCGTAGTCATTTCGTGAAGGCTTTTGAGTTGGTTGTGCTCCTGCTTGTGTACCACATGCTTGGTTCTACACATTTTCTGATTACCTTTTCAGTATGGTTCATGGTGGGGTCATTTCTCTTTGCTCCTTTCTTGTTCAACCCTTCTGGTTTTGAGTGGCACAAAATTTTCAATGACTGGAAAGACTGGACAAAGTGGATATATGAACATGATTTTGAGGGTTTTGGTGTTCCACCGGAGAAGAGTTGGGAGTCTTGGTGGGAAAAAGAACAAGGACATCTTCGACAATCAGGCGTTCTTGGTTTGACTCTTGAGATCGTCTTAGCTTCGAGATTTTTCTTTTTACAATATGGGATCGTATATCAGCTCACGGCATTTGATGAAAGTCATAGTATATGGGTAATGTTAGTTATTGTTTACAGTTTGATTGCATGCACTATGAGTCTCTTAATGTGTTAACTAGTTCTAGTAATGTTTCAGATCTACGTGGGTTCATGGTTTGTGGTCGCCATCATCATGCTTATTGTGAAGGTATGTAGCTTCTGAGTAGTTCTCACTTTAAGATATACCTAAAGTGGTTGATAACAGAGGGCTTTGCTTTTGATATAACTATCACAGGTTTTGGCTAAGGCAAGTCCAGGCGGGACGAACTCCCATTGCGCATTAAGGACCAAGAAGCTTATGATATTCTTGACACCTGTGATAGTTGTCATTGCTATCATGGCGGTTCATCTTGCAACATTCGGCGACCTCTTCCTCTGCATGGTCTCGTTCCTCTCAACTGGATGGGGAATAGTACTTGTAAGTAATCTTGTTCACAAATGTCTGTTTAATGTTATCGATGTTTTAGTAATTAAATCCATCAACTGAAGATATATAGTAAAATAAATTATCAACTAAAAATTCTATGAATTAAACCTTTAATTTTAATTTTATTAACATATCTTACATTCCGTCTAAAATACCGTAACGGAATGCGATATATGTAAACGGTTTATAAGTTGATGGATTATAATGAGAAAATAGTTGAGAGTTTTTTATCACTTAGGAGGTGGTATTGGATCGAAGAATTTAAAAGAATTCAATTGAGATATAAATAATAGCTTTTATATATTTTAAAATATTTATTATCATTTATATATTATTTTATATTAATTTATGATTATTTATTAAAATGATGAATAAAGATTTATAAATTAGTTTTAAAAGTTTATAAACCAATTTTAAACATCACATAAATGATAATAAAGATTTTAAAACATTTAATGATTTTTAGTGATAAAAATCTTTAACTATTTTGATCGGAAGAAAACTTTTAACTAAGTTTGTAATGTTATAAACTCACAACTTATAAACCGTTAACATATGTCACCTTCCATAAGGTATTTTATATGAAGGGTAACATACATTAACAAAATTAAAATTAAGAATTTATTTCATTAGGATTTTTAGTTGAAAATTTATTTTACGATTCTCTTTGGTCTAGACGTTCAATTACTAAAATTTCACTTAATAAGACATCTAATTCTTTTCAATGCAGATCTCACTAGCCTGCAAGCCTCTAACTCAACGGCTAGGACTTTGGCCATTAGTGACGAAACTGGCTTGGGGATATGACTTCATGATGGGGTTCTTCCTGTTTGCTGTGATCTCAATGATGGCGATGCCCTCCTTTGTTTCAGAGATTCAAACGAGGCTCTTGTTTAACCAAGCCTTCAGCAGAGGACTTAGGGTCTCCCACATATTAAGTGGTAAGAGTTCTGTCAACTAACAATGAGTAAAACCGGCAACAACCGCTTAGTGGAGTTTATGAGTAGTTTATATATGCATGTGTGTGAGTTTTTTTTTAATTTAGACTTCAATCGTGTTTTATGGTATATTTATTGCTTTTTCTTAACTGCAACAGCAAATCAATTATCAGTTTATTAAAGGATTCTCTAAACTGTATGGTAATTCCAAAAAACAGGGTCGACCATTTCTTCATACGAGAAAAGAATGTACACACTGATTTAGGCAAACCAGAAATAACAAATAACTTGTTCGACCGATTAATCCTGAAGCCTTTTAGTAAACTTGAGATTGAACAGAAACTCAGTTTTCGAGAGGATTTGGAAAATAATAAAACTGTTTCTGTTAGTTGTAAATATTTGATCTACAAAGTGTTTAAATAGAAAACTAAACCATCCGGTACAAACCAGTTAACTAAACCACATCATCATACTTAATATTCCCCCTCAAGATGTAAGAGAAAACCACATGAAGAAAGCCATATAGGGCACTGAAATTGATATCAGAAACATGTCTGGTGGTCTCGGCAGTGAACCATAAACGAAGTCAAGAATGGACATAAACCAAACAGAATGAGCCACAAGTATATGACTAGGAATGTCAAAGTCTCGGCTCTGCCCTTGTAGAGAGATTGAAGTAAAACATTGTTGCCACTGCAGCTCATGATAGATAAAGACTGCTTGATTGGTACTGAACAAGATAACATAACAACCAACTTAAAGTGAAGATCAAACAGAAAATTGCAAAGCCAATTCAATTCCCAAGAGGCAGTAGACAATGACGTATATTCAGCTTCTTCTTCTGATCTTCTATAAACCACATCATGCTGCTTAGATAGCCAATAGGCTGAGACAAAACTTGAACTAGTTTTGAGAAAACGCAGAACGCATGAAGCAGCTAATAGATGTGTAGCATGAGATGCAAGCTTTGAATGCTTCAGCTGATTGACTCCATCAATTTGAAGACATGTCAGATACAACTCGTTGAAACTACAAACATGACCATGTAGAACATGAGCAGATAACAACTGCAGTATCGTGTGAGAGAGAAAGTCCTCCGGTGGAGTCTGTTGCTCTTGACTAACATATGATTCTCTGAACAGATCAAGGGATGCCATGCCATATCTAAAGAAGAAGCTGTCTCAGCTATACTGCAAAATGCAGAACAAACATCCACATGTATAGTCACACGAGCTTCACCACAACCATGATTCTGTTTAGGATTTGCTAACAAAGTTCCCCCTCTCTATATGCATATCTGTGTGCTAAACTAAGCCAGAACACAGCAATATCATGACCAGCTAAGATCATTCCATAATCTACAGAGATTATTCTAAAATATGTATCTATAGTGTGGAAGGAGAAATTTGCAAACCATAAACTACTCTCTGGTGGTCTTGATAGAGAACCGTACAATGAGTTCAAGCATACAAGCTTGATTTACCAGTGTAACACCCAAACTTGTGAGCAATCACCATTGAAGCAGCTGTATAATGATCAGTGGAACAACCGAGAGAGAACCATGAGAACGGCAAAAAATTTGCACGATCGTGAACATCTGAACAACCACGAGCTAACAATGAGCCATAAGGCTTCCCTCGAGTCTTCGGAGATGTGCCTCGAAATTTACTCTGGTCTAGACATACAGAAGTAATCAGAGGTGATGAAGAACCAAAAGGATCATCATGAACCTTTGGTGAAGAAATCTTCAACGAATCCGATGTAGCTGTACGAGACTTGAAGTTGCTATCCAGTTTCACCGTTGACATCGATTCAGTGCTCAAAACAGACAGAAATAAGCAAAGAATCGAACAGGAAACAAGAAGACGAAGCTCGAATCAGCGATGAATGAGAATCGTGAAGTAAATGATCCAAGTTCTGTTGACAAAATGGTACTCCACCAGAATCGAACTCGGAGATTGAAGACGATCTGACGAATCGCTTCACATAGACAAATAAGAAGAATCGAGGAAAACCGATCTTGAAATCAGTAGAATAGAGCTCGGATCTGATAATCAAGCTGATAAATGAAGAATCAAAGCTCGATTCAGAGAACCTAAAACTCTATCCGAAGAGATCGGTGGTCGATGAAGATGATTTGATGAAGAAAAATTGAAAAACGAAATCCAAGCTTGCTCGATGAAACTGAAGATCGGATCAAGTGGAAACAGAACGAAGCGGAAGATAATATGAGCGTGAAATCAGGTGTTTCTTTTCTCTGATACAATTTTAGTAAACTTGAGATTGAACAGAAACTCAGCTTTCGGGAGGAAGAAGATGATGAGAGGATTTGGAAAATAACAAAACTGTTTCTGTTAGTTGTAAATATTTGATCTACAAAGTGCTTATATAGAAAACTAAACCATCCGGTACAAACCGGTTAACTAAACCACACCATCATCAATATTCTACCCTTAATTTTGTGAGATAATTATTAACTTGTACCACTCCTATATTTATGCATTATTAATAATATCAACCAAATAATTAATTTAAGAAATGTTCCAAAACTATAAAAAAAATTAAATAATATATAATCCTTCTCTTTTATCATTTCCTTTTCAAAACATACCAATATATTTATTATCCTAAGACTATTTACACTAATTTCTTTAAAATGTGCCCATTATAACTTTTCTAAAATTTTTAAAAATATTATTTTTTACAAATTAGATTTTTTTTATAAACACTAAACTAAATTAAACATTATCTATATTTTTATTAAAAATAATAATGAAAATTTTACTACTTTTAAAATGTTTGAAAATAAAAAGTCAATATGTAAATTTAATATTATAAATATTTATAAATATCAGAATATGTAAACAAATATCTTAAAATAATCTATTAATGTGTATAAAATCTTTAACATATTAATTTAAAAAAAAGTTGGGAATTTATTAAAATAAAATTATATTCATCACCAAAATATTGTCAAATATATTTTATCATTAAAATTACATTCAATAAAATAATGGAGGACGAGTTTAAATAAAAAAATTAAAATATTTTGATTCTCATATATGTATATTTATATAAAATTTTAGATAAATTTAAGAAATTAATAATATTAACAATTATATATGTTAACATAGGCAATATACGGGTTATATACATATCGTCAGTTTGATCACGGGTCTAGGTTAGATATGAAAACATTTTATGAAACTCGAACATTATAATAGAACAACTTTAAAATTATTTGTTTATTAAAATTAAAATCTTTAATAAAACATTAAAACATATATAGTGGAAAACGTAAATGTTTATTAAATTTTTAATATAATAATTTATTAAAAAGTTAAAATTGTAAATAAAAAACATGAAATATATGAAGCTATTACATTTTAAAATATTTATTATTTTAAAATAAAATTTTAAGAGGAAAACAATCTCGTATTACTCCATTTCTTAACAACTTCGTTGTGCTTCTTCCACAGTTTCAAGATACAAATTTCCTCACACTGTTCCAGTAACTGCCATCATCTTCCCACTCATCGGGTTCCTTTAGTGAAAGACTAGTGTTGCACTCAAGCCCTGTGTTACTGCATGGAACTCTTATAAAGAAAACCAGAGTGGTCTCCTTGCAAAGACAAACCAAAGCTCGTGCATCTTATAAGTAACCAGCTCCCTACACAAGAAGTTGTGTATCACTCTCGCCGAGTACTTCAGACCACTTTCATGCAACTTAAACACTTGTGAAAACACCAAATC
Organism: Moricandia arvensis; assembly: GCA_905132765.1. NCBI lineage: Eukaryota > Viridiplantae > Streptophyta > Magnoliopsida > Brassicales > Brassicaceae > Moricandia > Moricandia arvensis. The sequence continues at coordinate 111,679 of CAJHQP010000957.1, forward strand.
TTTCTTCACTTCTTTCATTCCTTTGGCAGACATGTCTTCAACATGTCCACAACGTGGATCAACCTGCAGTTGTTGTTGATCTGACTAATTTGGGGCTCTTCACCTTTCTTAAAAAGTCGTTTTGGTAATTCGTTTGACATATCTACAAACCATAAGAAAAATTGTAAGCTTAGCTCATTAGCAGAAACATAGAAATAAAAAATCAACATGTTATAGAAATCGCACAAACAATGAGCAATATAAAGCGGGTTTTACATCCAAAGTCTACCTATTCTATATTATGTGTTCAACCTGGGTCTAACTAAAAAAGAACAAGAAAGTGATCAATAACCGCATATGTTTACATGAAAAATATGATTTTTGACACGATTTTTACTCTATAAATAAAGACTCTACAAATCGATGCTTTACAAATTGAGTCTTTACAAATCGAAAAGATAAAGTTTTTAATCATGTCTACAAATCCTAATCGATCTACATATGTATTGGATTTTATATCCAAAATCTACCTATTCTACATTATGTGTTCAACCTAGGTCTAACTTAAAAAAAAAACAAAGTGATCAATACCAGAAATGTTTACATGAAAATATGGTTTTTTACACGATTTTTACTCTACAAATCAAGACTCTACTAATCGATGTCTTACAAATTGAGTCTTTGCAAATCGAGAAGACAAAGTTTTGCATAGTCAATCATGTCTACAAATCCTAATCGATCTACATATGTATTGGTGAAGACAAATCGATCTAAATCGAGAAACAATAACATGCATGACTAATCGTAGTGCATATATGGTAAATCAACTCATACAACTAATTTAGTTGTAGAAAGATGACAAATCGGGTTACCATTTTTTTCTAAATTTTCTAGGGTTAAGAGAATCAATAGAAGTAAGCTCATACCTAGTGTGAAGAATCATGGGATATTGATGAAATCGATGGAAGAACACTTTGATTTTGAGACGGAGAAGAGGAGATTAGGCGCAGGAGGAGGATGACAACCACAATATTAGGCGGAGAATAGAAGATTAGGCGGAGAAGAGGAGATGAAACACCCAAAAACACGAGTGAAGGAAAGGTGGAGAACCAATCGCCATAGATGAGAGGCAGAGAAGGAGATGAACGAAAAAATGAGGAACCAAAGTTTTTTTTTCCTCTTTTTATTTTTGTTTTTGTTTCATTTTTTAATATTTTAATTATATTCAAAATTTAATTTTTATAATTATTTTTTTAATAATATGTAATTTAAAGGGTATTATGGTCATCACAAGAATTAAAATCTTAGTTTCTTAAATAATCTTCAAAAAATCCTATTAATCCAAACCTAAGTTCTATGTGTTTCATTTTACCAATTCTCTCTTGTATTAAATATGAAAATAAAAATAATAGTTGTGAATGAAAGTAAAAATTTACTGAAATTGAGATATATTTAAGAGAAATACCTTAAGATAGATCTAAAAAATTTATGTATTTAAAATAACACTTAAGGAGAAAATAACTAAAATAGAATTTATTAAATAGTATAAAAATATATATTTATACTTTTGGATTAACTAATCTAGGTTTAAGGTTTAGTCGTTTAGAGTTATGAGATGAATTTTTAGAGGTTTAGATTTATTTTAAAAATAAAAAAATTAAAAATATGAAATTTTTTAAAATTAAAAAGTGTATTTTGATCATTCTTAGATCTATTTCTGTTACAAAAACTTTGAAAAAGTTTATCAATTATCAGTTTTTTAAATCAATTATCAGTTTTTTAAAGATTTTTTAAAATGTATGGTAATTCCAAAAAACCGGGTCGACCATTTCTTCATACAAAAAGAAATGTACACACTAATTTAGGCAAACCAGATATAACAAATCGTTGAACAAGTTTCTTTGACCGATTATCTTGAAGCCAAGTTTTCAAGTTTAGGATCTTTCACTTTTTTTGCTTCCATTGCTCAACAAAACGCAAATTCTCAGACACAAGATTATGAGTTTTGCTCTTTTAATTTACTTTCAAGATGATGAATTTTAATGTTCTCCAAAACTCACTCTCACCAGTCTGAAAGATGGTTCCAAATGTTATGTTTGATCAAAAGGTTCCTGTGCTGACCTACGCCGCATGTGAATGGTTCCTCATATTCCTCATGCTCATCGATGCTCTTCTCTCCTATCTTCTCGTCTGGTTTGCACGCTACTGCAGATTGCAGATGCCATGTTTCCTCTGTTCCAAGATCCTTCATCCTCTGCATTGGAGACTGCTCATCTGCAGAAACCACAGATCAGAGGTCTCATCTTACATGTCATGTCTAAACCACGACAACAAGCTCGCCGACTGTCGAGGAATGTGTAACGATTGTCTATTGTCCTTCACCAAAACGACCGGTCCGAATCCAGACGTGAACAGACTGCTCCTAGGGAAGCTAGGGTATGATCTGCTCTCTACAAGCCATTCTGCTCACCTTAGGTCATGTTCTTGTTGCAATAAACCGTGGAGGGCAAGGCACCATACACAGAGACTGATTAGGTTAGGCTCTCGTGGAAGAAACACCGTGGCTAAACCGAACATTCCTGCTCCAAGGCATCATCTTACACGAAGAGGAAGCCATGGGAGTTTGAAGAAGATGAGAGATCATAGACCGGCAACAAGTGGTGGTGAGTATGTTGACGTTGGAAGCCGCAGCGACAGTATGGCTCACGCGGGTTACACAGAGCTGAAGGTTCACTCCGGCTCTGAGTCTGACTTCCTGTTTACAGATGATGATGCATTCTTCCAGACGATAGACTTCAATGTTGAGCCACCTGAGAGACGTATTCGCAAGTCTCGATCTAGGACATCGTTTGAAGACAAGAAGATGTCGAAGCGGAAACAGCCTTATGTGCAAGACAAGAAGGATAAGAACATTCATGTAAAAGATTATAAAAACGTCAAGAAGACTCAGAGACAACCACCTGTTGCAGCAGGAGAGCATGCAGCTGTAATCTCTGAGCTTATAACCATGAGTGAAGCTCGTCCATTCTCATTGGACTTACCTAAAGAGGACAATGCAGGAGCATCAACACAAAATGGTAAGTTTACCTCATGAAACACTTGTCAAAATCTATGCATTCATGTCACATTATTACTTAACATGAAGTTATTTCTTGCAGAAAATGAAACTGAAAGTAGTGGCAACTCATCTCCTTCTGGTGGAGAATTCTTGAGTCCTAGAGAAAATGCTACCTCTCAGGAAATTCAGATTCAAGAGCATGGTGGTTCCGCTGACTTTGCTCAAAACATATCTGATTCAGCTGTGAAGACAGAAGCATCTGATGCAGCTATGGATAGAAAAGTGTCTGCTCACATAGATGTGCCTGGTTCTGTTGCAGATGACCCTTCTAGTGATGAGGAAGATGGAGCTGAAGGAGATTCCAAGCCTTTGGCGTCAGATTCTCTGCCACATGAACAGTCTAGTGTTGATGAAAAAGAGGTTAGTGGAAACAATGTTGCAGAAGAATACTTCAGTAATGAAGAACAAGAAGATGAGGTCAATGCACGTTCTGAGCCGGTGGCATCAAAAGATGTATCTGGTTCAGCTGAAGAACAATCCAGTGAGGAAGAAGAAGATGATGGAAGTAATGAAGTAGAGGAAGTGGACAATAGAGACTCTGAACCCTTGATATCAAACAATGCAACTGGTTCAGCCGCAGAAGAACACTCCAGTAAAGAAGAGCATGGAGATGATGATCATGAAGAGACTGAGCCTTTAACGTCACCAAAACTCTCCAAAGAAGAACCCTCATTAGAACATACCGATAAAGATTCCTCAAAGGTAACAGAGACTCAGTCTACTTCAAATGAAACACCGGAGCTAAACCACTCAGCTTCTGTGGAATCCTTTGCAAGCATCAACAGTGACATTGAGGGCGAAAGTCTTGTTGATCTGTTAAAGCAACAACTAGAGTATGACAGGAAATGTCTAAGAGAGTTGAGCAAAGAGTTAGAGGAAGAAAGAAACGCGTCAGAGATTGCTACAAATGAAGCAATGGCGATGATCACAAGGTTGCAGGAAGAGAAAGCAGCTCTCCAAATGGAAGCGTTGCAGTACCTGAGAATGATGGATGAGCAAGCCGAGCACGACGTCGATGCACTTGAGAGAGCAAACGATGTTTTGGCTGATAGGGAAAAGGAGATACAAGATCTCGAGATGGAGTTGGAGTACTATAGAGTAAAGTATCCAGATGAGTCAAGAGAAGAGATCCTCGCTAGCATGGGAGTTCTTGAGGGCATAGAAACTAGCGGCAACTCAGAAACTGATGAGACTAGCGAGACAGTTCCAGCAGACACAAAACTTACCGGTTCTCCGTCTGCAGGAACTTGAGATAGTAAGCTACAAGAGTGCTGAAAATGGAAGCTCCAAGGCCTGAGACTAGTGATGGTCATAGGAGAGCCAATAGAATAATCTGCAGAGGCAAATACATATACTGTACCAGCATTCATTGCAGAAGCATATGGTGAAGATAGCACACAGGAAGTGGATAACCTTAGAGAGACAAAGGGAGAGTTTCGTCTTTGTAATAATAGGGAAATGTTAGGAGTTAGTTGAAGACATAGCTCTGGGGTTTGAGCAAAAGATTGATTGATTTGCCTGTACCTGAATCATTTTGTTATTCCATTTGTTAGTTATCTATCTATCTGTGTGGCTACCTCATTTTTCTTTTTTTAAATGGAGAACAGAACACACCAATCATCCCACTGAAACCATAATATCTCAGAGACTATATAAAACTGAAGTTTTCAAACAAAGCTCAAAGGTTTTGTCAGGTTCCATAACCAAGAATAACTAAAATGGTACTTTGCCGGGTCTGAGAAACGCTGTCTAACCTCTCATATCAGAAGATAGTTATACCACCGGAAAGCAAACTGAAGAAACTCCAGTCCTTGCTCTTCCATGTGTCTTGCAACAGGTTCTAGTACATAAACGAGGAAATGCGAATTGAGACAATGTTAACTCCTGCATCCTTGATAAAAAAATACCAGGCCTAAACTGTAAGCTATGTGGGTATTTATAAATCAATGCAGTAGCAAATGCAGTACGATAGCATCAAGCGCCATGACAAACCAATTAGCAGAAACTATATCTTATCACTCAGTGACATCAACTCATCAAAAGATGACATGAATGTAGATAAGTGAAACCGTGAAGATGCCAAGCTAAACTCAACACATCCATTGTTAAGGACACAAACTTCAAATTCCCGCGAAAGGAAGAAAATGTAGATTCAAGGATTTTATGTAAACAAGATCTGACCCAATACACTTGACATGATCTTGTAAGGAGAGGTCATATGCATCTCATGAACTTATTGGGCTCTTTGTTAAGCAAAGAAAAAAACACTTACTGGGCTCTTCGGGTAATAACTAGTATACTTAATTTGATCTTGGTTTGGGGCTTTGGCATTGAAAGGTTCCTTCTTCCTTTGCTTTGAGCGTTCCTATAAATATTTATTGTGCTTATAATCATATTGATATATTACTGTGTATCAAACCAGTGGTCAAAACAATACAAGAAAAACCTTTGATAGCTATGATTGTTCCACATGTGCTTATAATCACCTGATAATTTTCTTAATAATTTCTATAGATTAGGATTGCAACAAAACCAAAAAGAAGTGAGTGATTGGTTTCAATTATAGCGGGGAAAATGAATAGAAAAATCATTAAGAAAAAATTAGAAACGTAAAGAAGAAAGAAAAAGCCTTTTGGGTTTGGCCGGTTAATATCCCTACTTTCTCCGTCTTCCATCAATCAAAACAAACCCTTCTCCCCACTCACTCTTCTCTCTCACATCTCTCCTGCCTCCCCTACACAGCAGACTCTTATACGCAAGCAAGAGAGATTGAGAAGAAGTCTCAGTTTAAACACGTTTTAGGCAAACCGGTAAAGAAAAGAGTTTTCCTTTTTTATTCTTTTTTTTTTTGCTCTTTCTGTGTTTGGATTTAGGATCATCTGGGTAATCGCATCTGATTTGAAAGTTCTGATCTTTGAATCCAATTTCGCTAATTTAGTTGACTATTGCCGACATCATCTATCTACCGACAAAAGTTTGTCTCTTTGTGGATTGTAACATTGCAGTTGGGTTTCTGGTCTTTGTAGCAACTAATGTTCTTCTAATGAAATGTGGATTTATTAATAAATCCTATGAGTCGAGAGAGTACCAACGTATTGGTCCAAAAGAGGTGCTTATTAATTAAAATTGCATTCTTGATCTGTTACTGTGATTTTTTAGGTTGTTTTTGTTATGCACATTAATGATATTGAGGATCACTTCTGAGAACAAATAACTTGAGAATGTAACCACTTTAGGTTTCATGTGATGCTGCTACTAGGGCGGCGAGCTAGTAGAAGATTGTTTCTTTTATGTATACATGTTTGAGTTGGTTTTGAACTATTTCAGGAACTAAAAAGCTGTGAGGATCGATTGAGGAAGAGAACAAGTATGCATAGGTGGATCTGTTGTGGGCGTAATTCAGGAGATTCGGATTTATCAAATGATGAGCAACATCTGAAAACTCAGTTGCAGCAATCTGATGGTATGTTGCAGACAAGAGATGTCCCTTAACTTACTGAAATGCCCTGTGTCTCTCTGTATGGTTGGTTGTGTACTAGAGGCTTTAGCTTTGTATAATTTAGTGTCATATTGGCCTATATAAGTATGAATATCTTTGTATGTTTCTAATTGGAATAAGTTTGGTTGCTTGTCACACACACATGCAGCAGCAAATAATAAGCCAAAACCACAAGCTGTTGCTAAACCTGAGGCGCCCAAGGAAGCTCTTCCCATTGAAGTTCCTCCCTTGTCTGTGGAAGAGGTTAAAGAAAAGACTGACAATTTTGGATCAAAGTCACTGATTGGTGAGGGATCTTATGGAAGAGTGTATTATGCAACTCTAAGTGATGGTAAAGCAGTTGCTTTGAAGAAACTCGATGTTGCCCCTGAAGCTGAAACAAACACCGAGTTCTTGAGTCAGGTTATAACCTTTTTTGCTTCAGTGCCCTTTCTCTCCTTTGTCTTAGCTTAGGAAACTTGTCTTAACATCCTGTTTCTTGCTTCTCCTTAGGTATCCATGGTTTCAAGGCTGAAGCATGAAAATTTCATTCAGCTGGTCGGTTATTGTGTTGATGAGGACCTCCGTGTTCTTGCTTATGAGTTTGCAACAATGGGATCACTGCACGACGTTCTACATGGTATGATGAGCTTCCCCTCCCATTCTAGTTAGAATATATATGAAATAGAATATATTTATCGATGGGTGTTGAAATGTGGGATTATAACAGGTAGGAAGGGAGTTCAAGGTGCACAGCCAGGTCCAACACTTGACTGGATAACGAGGGTGAAGATAGCCGTTGAGGCAGCTAGGGGTTTAGAATACCTTCATGAGAAGGTTCAGCCTGCTGTAATACACAGAGACGTAAGATCAAGCAATGTGCTTCTCTTTGAAGACTATCAAGCAAAAGTTGCTGATTTTAATCTCTCAAACCAAGCTCCTGACAATGCTGCTCGTCTTCACTCTACAAGAGTCTTGGGCACCTTTGGCTATCACGCACCAGAGTAATCTTCCTTAAAACCGTCGAAACTTTTGTTGCATCCAGAATATAGGATGATCGAGGTAGCTAACACGTGTGTCTTCCCATGTGCAGATATGCTATGACTGGACAGTTGACACAGAAGAGTGATGTCTATAGCTTTGGGGTTGTACTCCTTGAGCTTTTGACAGGGAGGAAACCTGTGGATCATACAATGCCTCGGGGGCAACAAAGTCTTGTAACTTGGGTATGTTTTTGTTTATCAGTGCATGTCAAAATCTGTGTCCTGCTCTGTTTTAATCTCCTGTCTTAAAATCTTGGAATTTGCTGTTAATCATTTCAGGCTACACCTAGACTCAGTGAAGACAAAGTGAAGCAGTGTGTTGATCCAAAGCTAAAAGGAGAATATCCTCCTAAATCAGTAGCTAAGGTACTGTCTTCACCCCCATGAGTGAAAATAACTCAGTTTGCATCACTGGAAGTACATTGCTTTGTCCTTTTTAAAACTTAAACTTTCATCTGTGGCAAATGCAGCTAGCTGCGGTGGCAGCATTGTGTGTGCAATATGAATCAGAGTTTAGACCGAACATGAGTATAGTTGTGAAAGCTTTGCAGCCACTTCTCAAAACTCCAGCACCAGTCCCAGTAACAGAGTCCTGAGTTTGTGCTACAGAGTTGTATTCTTTGTTCATACAAAGTTAGTCTCTAATTTGGGAAAGGAAAAACAAAGAGTATAAGATCAATATTTATTTGAGGCGATGGAATTATTAGTTTGCATTTCGTTGTGAAAAGAGACAGGCTTTTTATTTTGCATGTGTCATGTCTGGATTGGAAACATGCTTTTTCTGCTGTTCTTTGATTTTTCTACACAGATAAGGGAATCATTTGAATATTTGGTCTTGACTATAATGACAACTCTTTCAAGGTGTATGTGATTCGACCATTTAAATTATTTTCTTTAGGTCTTTACAGAGTCAACACATTGCCTGACAAGTTAAGTATGCATTATTACAAAACAGAGAATCTATGAACTGTCCCTTAAAATTATTGTCATTGCCAAGTCCCTTTTTTTCTCTCATGTTTAGCATTACTACACTAGTGTTCTAGCTGGAGAGAGATACTGTTTTTATGCTTTAATTTTTTGGGTATTTCTTTTTGTTGAATGGGTTATAGTCGTCACAGCCATTTTCTAACGTGGGCTAAGGCCCAAATAACACATATCCTTTTTATTTCACACGTGCGAAACTATCTTCTTCATCATCTGCTTCATCATCTTCTTCTTCCGTAAAACCCTACTCCTCAGTTCTCTGCACACAGTTTTGCAGATCCCCGGATCCGATCCTTCCCATCAACCTACCTTCAGCTTCTGCTCCAAAGGCAAAGCCTTTTGACCTATGATATCGAAATTCATGAAACTCAGTGGTCAATTCAATGACAAAGTCACCCGTGTGACCACATTGCCTGCTCATAACACTGATTTGGTACAGAGGGTTTCTATCTTAAAAAACGAACTTTTAGAGATGGGTAACAGTAAGGAGAAGTTCGAGAGCGTTTTGGATCAGAAAGGGCAATGGTTACTTAGAAGTTATCGTGATGGTGCTGGCATCGTCGAGCTTATGGATCAAATCTTTCCTCTTCCTTACTTGGCTCTTCAGGTTTAACATTACATCTTTCATGTAATAAAGCTCGAATCTTTCAATCTGCCCTGTCTCTTGTTTTTAGTATAAGAACCACACACTGCTGAGTTAAACAAGAATGCTATACATTGATATCTTCCTTGATTCTATTAGGTTATGATGTTATGTCAATGTGTTCTGAGTTGTTTCAGGTCTTAGAATGGAGAAGGAGACAGTTGGATTGTTGTATCCCTTTAACAACGGAGGAGTATGCAAAAGGAATCAAAATCGCGGGTCGAGCCAGGGACATAAGCTTTGCAGTGTTTCTTTTCAATGAGGCGGGTAAGAAACGAAGTCAGACAGCTTCAGTTTACAATGCTTTGATGAGTGCTTACATGTACAACGGACTTGCCGAGGAATGTCAGTCAGTTTTTAGAGATTTCATTAGGCAAACGCATTGTGCTCCGACCGTTTCGACTTATAATATTCTGATATCTGTCTATGGGAGGCTTCTGATGGTAAAGAACATGGAAGCAGCTTTTGAAGAGATGCGGAAACGAAAGCTTTCTCTGAGTTCCAGCAGTTATAACTGTATGATTGCTGGTTATGTGACTGCCTGGGAATGGGATAAAATGGAAGCTACGTTTGGAGAGATGAAGAAGGGTTCAGTTGAGCCTGACAGGGAAACGTATCTGCTAATGCTTGGTGGGTATGCAAACTCAGGGGAGTTGAATAAGATGGAGGAAATGTATGAATCGATTAAGGATCAGGTTGGTGTAAACATAAGTCCTTTGGTTAGAGCCATGATATGTGCTTATTGTAAGAAAGGTATTAAGGGTAGAGTCGAAAAGATTGAGAGTTTATTGAGTCTTCTCTCTGGGGAGGAGTATTATCCTTGGCTGAATGTGCTTTTGATTAGACTCTATGCTCAAGAAGACATTCTGGAATCAATGGAGAGGAGAATAGACGAAGCGTTTGAGCATAATACGTGTGTTAATAAATCGAGTATCATGCGGGCGATCACTGCAGCTTACTTCAGGGGTAATGAAGTTGACAGTCTTGTTAATTTCGTCAAGCGTGCTGAGTCTGCTGGCTGGAAACTATGTAGATCTCTTTACCACTGTAAGATAATGATGTATGGCTCACAAAAACGCTTTGAAGAAATGGAAGGTGCTGTGAATGAGATGGGAGAGACTAGTTATGGTCTTGTAACGAAAACGTTTGCGATTATGTATAAGGCTTATAAAAGTCATGGAATGGACTCAAATGCTGAGAAAGTGAGGGGAAAGATGCTGAAACATGGGTATCTATGTATTCCAAAAACACATCTAACTCAGTCGGGTTTAGACGCTCCTCAAATTGCGTAAAAAATCCGTTGGTCTGTTTTGTTCAGCGTCATTATCAAGTGTGAGCACTGGGCCATACAGAGGATCATAAGGTTAGTGCTGTTTCTGCCTTTGCATTGATGGTGACAGCTACCACGGTGTTGTGCTTAGCGTTTTGTTGCTTTTATTTTCGTATATCAGGCTATTGAACTATGCCCCATGACCCTAGATAAAAAGATGCTGGCAGCTGGGTAGGCTCTGTCACTGTAGTTTTGGAATGAGACTAGAACACGGTCATCATGTAACGATGTTGTACATGTTACCGGCATGAGTTTCAGGTTTGAACATGTTGGTGGATGAGAACCTCAGTAAAGAAAAATCTCTGTGAGCTATGAAGAACAGGGTCTGCATTGTATTTATTTGATTGCCTGTGTAACAGCTAATAGATTGGAAGAACTAAGCATCTCTTCATTCTTGAGAAACTGAAGCCTCTGCCAAGTTTATAGACGATAGACGTTGCAGCATGTTTCGCTTTGTGCCAGCTTCTCTCTGGGTACGTAAGTTGACATTTTCTGTTGTTGCTATGCTAACAGCATTGATCACTCTCATGTTCACATTAATTTAGAGGAAACAGAGAAATCAGCTACAACGATGTTTCAGTACAGAGGGGACCTCCTATCTAATGTACAAAATATTCAAGTTCTTTTAGTGATAAGCCTTTTGTCTTCTAAATCTGTGTTAAACCTTTTTATTAGAGTTACTTGTTTCTTTGGATTTTTCTTAGTCTGTCATGACACAATGAAAAGTTCTGCCAGCAAAAGAAAAGAGAAGGCTTCATTACACTAGACTTAAAACCATTGAATCTTAATCTTATAGTTCTCAAATGCTTGCTTTGTTTTCTTGATCCATTTTTTATACAATATACAATGAAGAAGAGGAGTACAAAATAACAGAGCATTTCATTAATATGTTATTGATTTAGTTAGTTTCAAACGACACTGAAGGAAGTAGCAGCATTCTCAACGAACTTCCTAGCTCCTTTAAACCACCTCTTGTCTCCTGCTTGTGCTTTACAGATGTAAAGCTTTCCACCATTCACAGTGGCTGTAATAAGCTGATGCTTCCCACCTTCATCTCCATCAGCTGTTCTTGTCAAAACCGACAAGTAATAGTACTTTTTCCCACCAACCTCTTGTATAGATGTCTCCAGAATGTTTGCAGTTGCTACTGCATTTGCATCAAACCCTCCCTACAAATAGAACAGTTCCATCAGTTCTGAGCGTTCTATTCTTATTTACTAACTCTATAATGCAAGTCCTCAAAAGGGAAACTACCTCAGAGGCGGTTTCGCCAAAGTAAGCTTGCTTCCCAAGGAGATAACTGACCTGCAGAAACCAGAAACATTACCATCAGTTGTGGCAACTCTCATATTGATTGAAATTTATGCTGTAACAAGAACAGAGGAGAAACCTGAGAAAGGAACTGTTCAGGAGAACCGTAATCAGTAATGGTTTTCTTGTCTGTGGGAGTGATCATCACAGAGACGTTACTAGTGGCATCAAAGTTGTCTTCAAACCTTAAGACTTGTCCTGGATACTCAACTTCTTTGCTTGGGTTCCACTTTGATGGGATCTCTATTTTGAATCCTTCTCCATGGTACGGCATGAAGTCTGTGTTCTTCTTTGGCTTACCAAATACATTTGCTGCAAAACGTTTCAAGATTTTCATTGACATGATCGAGATGTGTAAAGAGAGAGAGAGAGAGGGGTCTTTAGGTTGGGGATCATACCGGCTTCACCATATGCAGCATCAGCGGGAGAGACTTTGGATCCGACGGTGGCAGCACCAACGAGGAAGGTGAGAGCAAGACGACGAGAGACTGAGGAGTTGACGTCTTCTTGAAACTGTTGAGCTCTGCATACTAAATGGACGGGTCTCGAGAAGGACACGTGGCGTAGGGACGAGGGGAAGGAAGATGATCGTGCGGGGAAGGAGGTAAGTGCGCTTTGGTGCAAGAAGCATGCGGTTAAAGCCATTCTCTTTCTTGTTTTAACCTGAAGAGGTGTCGACACCAAAGTGTTTTTAAAGTGTAGAGTTGATGTCTAGAGTGTTCAATGTTGATTGGCTGCTTTTGGATTTCGTGGCGTCCTCTATGTTTGATGTCGAGATAAGGTTGTATACTTGTATAGGTGCCTCATCACGACACGTGGCCATGTTGAACTTCTATGTTGTTATGATTTCACTGAGGTACATGAAACTGCTAGAAGAGTCTTTTATGACAATGACTAAGTAATAACACCACCAACATTGTCAAAACATGAAGCCGATTAAAAACACGGTTCATGATATATTAATAAAGTTTCTACACGCAAGAGCCGCCAAAATAGAATGGAGGAACCATCCAACATAGGTTGGTTTAAAAGCTTTATACATTGACTTATCTGCCTCCATGGGACCCAAAATCAAAACCATAAGGTCCACCATAACCCTTGGCTCTTCATGCATTTCCCTTCAGGTCTGTTTTGTCGCGTTGGCGTTGCATTTTATGGAGATCTATCTTTGGAACATACACGCCTTTCTTCTTACGAGAATCCGAGTTGTTGCCTAACCTTGTCTTGGTTTTCTTGCTGCTTTGATGCTTAGCCATTGATGCAGCAGCTTCTCTTGGAGCTGTGTTTGGTTGCTGATTCCCACAAACCTGATCAGAAGGCATGTTCTCTTTCTTATTACCTGAAACCAAACTGTTGACTGATTTATGCTTCGATTGCTTAACGGTAGATCCAGCTTCAGGTTGGTGAATTCCTCTGGTGTGGCTAACAAACACTTTCTCCTTTTTCTTACCTGATCCAGCATTGTTGGCTGTTTCGGGTTTTCTTTGATGATTGTTTTGTTGCCTAGGCATCGATGCAGCTTCTGTTGGAGCCGTGTTGAAGCCATGCTGTTGATTCCTATTCCTCTGTCTAGAAGAAGGCTTGTTTTCTTTCAGACTCAGAGACCAAAATAGGGAGTTAAGGAAAGAGTTCGGTTTCTCCTCCCATTCTCCGGTTTCATAAATCTCAGTCCTGGAATGTTTTGACCTCATAGACTCCGGTGGAGATGAAAGACCAACATGACCATCATATGAGAGAATACAAGCAATTGCATACATAGAAGCTCCAAGATGAGGCGGCAAATTTTCCCGTGGATGTCTTACCTATAAAATGCCAATGAACAGTTGGAAACTCAAATCAAAACATTCAAGTATGGACTGTTTTAAAGCATAACAGATTATCAACTCACCTTGAACAAGATGGATGCCGTTAGTCGCTCTCGCAGAATATACATTTGAGCAACTTCAAGGGCTGTGGTTTTGAAAGGCAGCCACCGATCTACTACTAACTTGACTGAATTTTCAGGTGAAGACATCATTTTCTCACCACGCCCACTCTCTGCTTTATTTATATTAATCCTGTCTTCATTACTAGAATCTCCTTCTTCTCCTGTTTCTTCATCTTCATCTTCCTCACTATCATCAGCATCACTGCTCTCTGTAGGAGCTACAGCTATCTCTGTTGAGATCAGCAACAAAGGAAGATCGCGAGCAACAGTGCAGTTTCTTATGTGCATGCCTCCATCTCCACGTGTGATCTCATCGAAAACAACTAAAGATTCATCATACTTTCTCGATGACAAGTTGAAGTTGTTTGACAGTGAATGCACACGAACTTTGGCACCACTAGCAGTCTCTACTAAAGATCTTCTGTTATTACCAAAAGATGGGCACAATCTTCCAACCATAGGATACAATCCTACTGCTAGGACAGCACGGAGTATACCTGGATCCCGCGAGTTCTGGCTACAACTTGAGATATCACTTGGAATAATCCCGTGTCTTTTTAGTTCAGACTCAAGTTGGCTACGCATTTGATCTAACATCTTCATAGCACTTGGGGAGACAAAGTACAGAGAGCAAAACTCAGACGAAAGACCTTTTTCTTTTGCGTTTTTCCAGCACTCAAAGGCAGCAACAACCGCTAGGTGATCACTGTCACCACCACAGAGTGACGCAAGTTCAAGTTTTGCAGCAGCGGCTTTCTGCCTTTCAACTGGCGACATAGGCATGGTAAACGGTTCCTTGTAGTCGGCTGCACATGCCAGAGTAAGTGCTGGATCCAAACAGTTTACTAATACAGCAAAGAAAAGCATTTTGCTTATGAGAGGATGAACTGGGAGATGACCAAACTTCTCTCCAAGTTCTGTCAGCTCTTCCTCAGGTGTCAGGGCCCCAATGTCCTGTAGGATGCTCAATGCGTTTGCAATACTTTGATCAACAGGTGGGTCCAATAACTTCTGAAGGAAATCATTTGCTTTACAATTTGGATCAAGTATCTTAACCTGCAAATAACATAGAAGGTCAAACATATAAGCACGAACCTCATAGAGTAACAAATGAAATAAAACTAGAAGTACCTGTAAGCAGAGTTCTTCTACAGGCATCCTCTTAATCTCAGGAACTTTAAACTCAGGCATAGAGGCTGCACGAAGTCTAGAATAGAGATGATAACAAATGCCAGGTTGGCAACGGCCTGCTCGACCCTCACGCTGTTTTGCATTTGCTTTCGAGACCCATGAAGATTGAAGAGTTGAAACATTATTGTAAGGATCATAGCTCTTTTCCTTCATCCGGCCACTATCTATCACATAAACCACATCATCAATGGTAACTGCTGATTCTGCAATATTCGTAGCAAGCACAATCTTGCGGCAACCTCGAGGAGGACGACTAAAAACTTTCTTCTGTTCCCCTGCTGGAACCATTGAGTGAAGACATATGATGTCGAATTTACTACTATCTTTGAAATAAGGGCTATCAAGTAATCTCTGTCTTGTTTTATTTATATCATCCCATCCAGGTAGAAAAACAAGAATGGCACCACCATCTTCTGAATCACCACATATTTTCCTTACTAACTGCAATATAAGACTCACATCGACCTGCTCCGGATTGATTGTGGCCATGTACTTATCAAGTAACTGTTGTGCTTGCTGAGAATTAGACTGGGAATTTTCAGCATGCTCCCTGATGATTTGAGCAGCTTCTAGCTGATTCTCTGCTTCGGCCAATTCTGAAGCTGTCATACCATCTTTAGACTTTAATTTCCAGTCTGCGCCAAATGAGAGGAGCATGCAGACATCGCTGATTCTTCCCTTTACAGCAAAGACCATAAGTGGTGTTAGCCAGGTTGATTGGTGCTGATTGTTGTAGATCTCGGGACTTCCCGGAGAAGAAACTAGATCTAAGAGGGCATCGAACTCATCATTTGTCCAAGCCAAGATAATTGCTTCATCTAAAGCAAGTTTATCGTCATCCGTCAAGTCAAGCTTGTGGTCGGATGTACTAAGGTTGGCAGAGTTTAGATGATTATCTCCACCTGATTTCAGAATAGAGAGCACATCCTCCAAATATAAGGTTCTCACCTGTAGACACAAAGCAAGGAGATTATACTTGGGGACAACATAATTACCAAGTTTTAGAAAAGAGAGAAAGAGAGAAAGAGATAAAGAGAAACTAACTGGATGAGTGAATCCAGGGACACGGACAACAGGGCAACCTCCAAAATATCCCGAAAATCTCTCAGCATCTAGCGTAGCACTCATTAGAATCTGTTGGTCCAGAAAATTTCCAAATATCAGCTAAATAATACTGTAGTCAGGCCATAATTACATTTACCAAGTCATCATGTTCAGCTATCTCAGGTTCCTAGCCTACTATAAAATTTTGTAGGAGTTCTTCCTTTTCTTCTCTTGTCATAAGTGTAGCATAGCAGTGAAAATAAAAGAAGAACATAGAGCTTAACTAACCAGACGGAGATGAGGATTTGAAGGAAGCAAGTCCCTGCAAATAAAAAAGAAAAAGAACTGGAAATTAATCTGAAAACTGCCATCCACTTCCACGCAAAGAAAATGGAATAGTATCTCTTTAGCTTGCAGCTTCAGAAACACATGTACACCAGTGTGCTATATGCGGTGGGCAACAAAAGAACAACAGCCTTAACATCAGTTTCTTAGGTCACATAGAATTGATCTGTTTGATCTCTCAAACGTTTGAGAAGGCTGGAAAATATACCTTATAATTGCCAACATGAAATCAGAGTAGCAATCTCTTTCATGGATTTCATCCTACAAAGTAACATGCAGGTCACTGATTAATGTAGACAGCCAAAGAATCAAATTAACATCCAAGAGAGAAAGGTGGAGAATCTGAGATGACAAACAACAACAAGAAGGCAAGCCACAGTGACAAACACCGACATATAGATATGAGACACAAACTTAATGAACACATGATAGTGGATGAAATAAGAATATCTCACATACCACAATGATGTGAGTTATGTCGGAAACATAGCTAACAGAGCCTTTGCCTACAAGCACCCTCAGGAGAATGCCATTGGTGCAGAAAACAACTGATGAGTGCCTTCCACCTTTGCTCTGCAGTCGAACCTGAAATTGCAATACAAAGTCAATGAGGGTACTTCTCTACAATAATCAACCTACAAAGATTAATTACCTTGTAACCAATATTGTCTCCAATGCTTTCACCTCTTTCGCATGATATTCTTTCAGAAACTTCAAGATAAGAATGAAAAACATTAATCAAGGGGTTTGCAGCACACAGCATACATGCAGATTCAACAAGACCAACGAGAATATGTAGCTGATTTGGAAAAGAAATTATCAACCTGACATGGCAGAGATACGTCGAGGTTGGGTACAAACAATTTTGCAAGTCTCTCTTTTGGTTGACCACATATGGTCTAAAAGATATTGAGGCACCTAAAAATTAACAAATAACAAAAGAGGGCACTTCAGAAACCTCAAGAATGAAACACTGAGGGACAAGAAACAAATAACAACAGAGGCACTTGCTTATTATGTACCACTGGACAAGAAAGTCGACAGCCTGGCCCTCAATCAATACTTAAGGCGATGATTCTACTGAAGTTAAACAAGGAGTAATAATCACCTGCGTAGTTTTCCCGCAACCAGTTTCACCAGAAATGAGAATAACCTGCATATAGAAAAAGAATATATGACGAATTCCATATTTTAAGTGAAAACAACCAGTGGAAGCATATTCATACAGATTAGATGTCATGTTCTGAAATAGAAGAACAAGTAACATATCAAGAAGTTCACAGAACCTGGTTGGATTCAACAGCAGATGTAATTGCGTCTCTAAAAGATGTAATGGGAAGCTTTGACCGCAACTTAGAAATCTGTAACATAAAACGAATAAAAAAACCAATTTCATTTCACTTGCTTCCACTTGGCATGATTTATAGCTTCTCAGTCTGCATTCTGAATAAAAACATCTCAAGAACTGAGTGTTCCTAACCTCCTGGAGAGCTTTATCTGTCCTTAGCCTAGAACTCAAAGACGCCACCTTTTCAACAGTCTCGTCACAACTAATCTGTGGTTTCCGGAAAAAATCATCTCTCCATTGCCCTTGTTTACCAGAACGACCTACATACTTATTAAATGAAGTTGCAGCAGTATCACCATCACAAGGAGGATAGTGAGTAAACAAATCCTGAAGAATAGCATCAGCCCCTGGAGGAAACGAGACACATCTGAGCTTCTCTCTGTTTGATCTCTCCTTAGCTTCTTTGTTCCATCCATTTTTGTGCCTCCCTTTGTATATGGAAAGACGCCTTTGATCACCACGCCTACAAAAAAAAGCATATCCACAAGGCATCTCAAAAATATTAAAAAATGAAAACTTTTATCAAACCCAAAACACTGTAGAGTACAATGAATCACTCACCCAGAGCTTTTAGATTGGATTCCCATTTTCCGACACATCTGATGAATGACTTTTCGTTCGCTGTTTGAAAGATTATGCTCAAACGTGTACACTACAACAACACAATGCAATAGACAAAAAAAGCAAACACTTTTCAATCAAACATTGGCAAAAAATTGGTCGGAAAGGGATTGACTTTTGGATCCGAGAGAAGACTTGCCTTCGTTACCGGAGGTTTGAAAGTCTTCGATGACCTTAGAAGCCCAAATCCTAGTAGCTTCGACGGATTTTGGCTTGCCAGCTCCATTTTCAGACCTGAACCTCTTGTTCCCCATCGCTTATTTGGGTTTGGTCTGTCTCTCTGTCTGAGAAAAGCACTGGAGGGTGAAGAAACTGTACGGCTTCTATGTAATTGTTCGATGTGTTTTCTGCTTTTTGTCTTTCCAAAGTTTGCTTGCTTTATAAACTGCCTTCTCCTCTTCTTCTCTCTTTTTTTTTTATTTCTTTGTTGGCAAACTGATTTACATGAGAAGTGTTAGATCATTTCCAATAGTTAACTCTTCATATGATAATAGAGATCTCAAATTCACATATATTTCATCTTTGTATTTTCCTCTAAAATAAAAAAAACTTTATTATATATATGAATTTACTAGATTAAAATCATATATACTATTGCAAATTGGGCCGGTCAGAATTGAGCCGAAACCATTGCACATAGTAACTTTTGAGAGGTCTTTCTTGATAGTTAAAGTAAACATCCATTGTTTGTAATTGTACTAAGCCATATGATTCTCTGGATCACAAATTATCATACTTGAGAAGGATATTTCTAGGTCTTTTGATCAAAGTGATCTCACCTCTGAAAGGGATATCTGCATATGAATCTTGAGTGCTTCTCCTGACTAGAGTACTAGGAAGCTTCTCTATGAGTGATCATACCATTTCAAAATTTTTGGCTACAATTGCTCATGCATCTCAGTATATGTATTTGTGTATGAGCCGCCGTCGTTTATGGTCGGGTTAAAATGGTTTATGTTCATTATATCACTTCTTTTAATTGGTTTTCCATTTATTAGGGGAGCCCGTTGATTTATAGTCTCCTCCAACTGGAGTATCCAAGGCTATATAGGTCGAACACGGGTTTGGAACCTACATTATGTCTTCCTCGTAGTGTTGAGGATTGAGTTTTCTTCTCGAAAAGCTAAGTTTGTGATTTTTAGTTGCAACAACTTTGTATGCTTTGCTCGCTACTTGGAGTATCCTCCCATCTTTTTTCAAGTTCTAGATTATTAAAATGTTTACGAATTCACCCACAAGGGTGTTTTTATTCTCTCTAGCGAAATCTGTCTCAGTGACTTGCTTCTATAAGGTTTCAAGTTCGGCTCGTAAATTGATGCGAGCCGTGGTGGCCAAGGGTTGTTCATGCTCACTTTTGTATCATCGTCACATAGTTCTGGTATCCCACTTCTTCTAGCGTCAAATATTTAATGTAAATAATACATAGTTCTTTGTGATACTACAAAAACATGAAGTAAAACAATAAAGCAAGAATAATAAATCACATATAGTGTTTTATTGATTACTAAAATAGAAGTACAATATATTGGTTCATGAGTTCTAGTTGCATGCTTCTATAGTCGAAAATGAACAATATCCCTTTTTTTAGATTTAGGAATCCCTGTTATAAATTTTTATAATCTAAATTTAAACAGATATCTCGATATCCTGATATATAAAAAAAATTGAGTATAAATTTTTTTTTACCCAGAGTTAAAAAGAAAAATATGACATAGAAGATAGAAGTCATTTAAGCAAGAGAAGAAGAGCGGCTTCATGTTTTCGACTGGAAGATTGACTTCTTAGACTAGTTATCTCGGCACATATGTTGTTTCATATGAAGTTGAATCATGGAAGTTGTATTTTCTTTTCTACTAAGTCAAAAATATAATAAAATGCTTGTAATTAAGGGGGTGACTGGTGATGGCTTTGAGTGCCCTACATAGTGTTAATTCTCTCTATAAGAATAAAATCAAAGGATTGAAGTTTTAACAAGGGAAACTAAGCTAGAGCACAAAAATTTTAAATGAAAATATGTTGACTCTAATATTTAATTTTTATACAGTTTATGTTTAGTGTTTTTTTAAACAAATAAATCTACAGGAATAAAATCTAAAACCACAATAATTAAATCATACTCCCTCCGTTTTATTTTAGATGTCGTATTAGATTTTTGCACACAAATTAAAAAAATATTAAATTTTATATATTCTAAAAATAAAAACATCATTACCTATACACCTAACCACATTTCAATCAATAGAAAAATAAAATAATATATAAATTCATTAAATTTTATATTGAAATTATCAAACGACACTTATTTTGAGAGAAAATTTTACTGTACAATGACAAGTAATTTGAAACGGAGAAAGTAATAAGAATCACTGTAGTAATAAAATGATGGATTGGGTCAAAGTATCTTTTATTATCACTAGATCTTGATACTTAAACGAGATATTTTTTAACAAAACAGATTTGAATTTTTTTCAAAAACCTGAAAAGTTAAATCCACATTTATTATTCTCGCAATTTTTTTTAAAGTAACAAATGATTTAATAATAGGCATCATAAAAGTCAATAATTAAAACATAATAAGAATCACTGTAGTTAAAAATGATGGATTGGGTCAAACAATCTTTTATTATCACAAGATATTGTTACTTAAATGGAATATTTTTTAACAAAACAGATTTGTATTTTTTTCAAAAATCTGAAACATTAAATTCACATTTATATTCTCGCATAACTTTAGAAAGAAGAAGATTAGACTAACTAAGTACTTGACCTTACTCGGTACTTATATAAATAGATCATCTTCATAGTAAACTACTACAAACAAAAAGTTAGAAATATACGATATTGGTTTGTTAAGAAACTAA
This sequence comes from Moricandia arvensis, assembly GCA_905132765.1. NCBI lineage: Eukaryota > Viridiplantae > Streptophyta > Magnoliopsida > Brassicales > Brassicaceae > Moricandia > Moricandia arvensis. Next base: position 132,902 of record CAJHQP010000957.1, read on the forward strand.
GTATCAGAAAGAGTATTGAAATGGGTTCCTTCAAACTGATGGTTATTTTCACTTTTGTCGCTATGGCAGCCATTTCATGTGATCTTTTCTCTGGTATATCTTTTTCTTTCCAAGATATAGCTACCATTTTATATATTATATGATTTTTTTTATCTGTCTCCAAATTCTTTTTTTGATAAATATCTGTCTCCAATTTTCTTTTTATGATTGGTAGTTGAAACAGGGATATACGTGCAAGCTCAATCCGCGCAATGTGGAACAGATTGTGATGATACATGGTTAGCAGACCAAAACTGCAATGACCATTGTCTTGCACTGAGATTCAAAAACGGTAATTGCGTTCACGCAGCTGGATCTACTAGATATCGTTGTTGTTGTACTATTCCTTTTCCTTCTCTCTGATCAAATATCAAATATGTTGTTTCCTTGTAAGTCTTTGACTATGGTAAAGTTTTTCTCTTTTCAATGGGATGATCAAATAAATTTATGGATAATAAGTAAGCTGCGTAATGTGACACTGATAAAATGACTCAGCCTGATGGCAAAATCATAATTATTTTTAAAAAAAATCATAATTATTTAATTTATTTAAATTGAAAAAATATAGTAATGACATTTTTATAAAAAAAATTAAAAAATGATTTTGATGATAAAATATTCATCTAAAATGTGATTGAAAAATTGTTCACTTAATTTAGTAGTAATAAAAGGATGATCAATTTGAGTCGATTACAAAAATGGGTTTGCATTACTGATGTTAAAAAGACATTTTGTCATACATATACATACAAGACTAATATTACTGTAGTTTTATGGCTTTGAAGTTTCATTATTAACCTTACCACTTAGACACATGAATCGATATAAGATTGAGAAAGATATTATAAGTTTCCGTGGACTAATGTATAGTATGCTATTAAATAAATACAGCCAGTATGTGTGGCAATTGTATAGTTGTAACTTGTAAATGTTTTACAAGATTTGTTTGGGCATGATTAACAAAGGAATTTTAAGATAGAATTTTTAGGATAGAATTTTTAGGATAGAATTTTTAGCTTTCCTAAAAAATGTTTTTAGCTTTTAACTAAAAAGATTTAAAAATTATTTTTTAAATAAAAGACATAGAAAAATCTGTTAGCCAAAAGAAAAAAATAGAAATGAAACTATAGTTAAGAATTCCAAACTAAGAGATCCCAATTAATCATAACATTATATGGAAGAGAGAGGCAATACAAGTGGCATGTTTTTTGGTAATGATTGACTGCACAAGGATGGATCTCGGCTAGCAAATGTATGCTAGAACAAGTTTTGTTTTACTCTAACAATATGTGTTACAAATAATTAAGTTTAAGTGTTACAAATAATTAAGTTTAACGAGGTTAAGACTTGTATTTTGCGAGAAATGAACATTATCTATATAAATTATTTTTACATTCGATTACATATTAGAAAATTTATCAAATAATATTTATATATTAAATAATTGAAAAATTAGTAATTATTATATATTGTTAGTATCAAATTATTATTATTCAAAATCATTAATTATAAATTATTTAATATATTAATTATTTTTTTATTTTATAGTTATGCAAACACACAAGTTTTAACCTAGAAACTATTTTAAACATCATTAAGATCCACATTTACCAGATACATGATAATTGTTTGTATAATAGTCAGACTATAACATACACTATATTTGTTGCAATAAGCTTATTTTATAACGTACAATCAAGTGGAAAAAACCCCTTAGAAGACACCCTTAATCAGATCTTGAACTGAAGCAACACAGACTTCCCGTCAAGTCCTTTAGCCATGTAATTTTTCGAATACTCAGTGACGGACGTGTCTCTGTACTTGGGAGGATCTTGTTCAGACAAAAGCTCTTGGATCGGTCCATATACTCGCAAACTAGGCAAAGGATGCACAAAGAAAGACGCGACCGATATGCGTGGCTCCTCACCTCTGTTAGCCAAAACTCTATGCTCCACGCTCAAAAACTTGTCGTTAGTTATGAGCTGTAAACCAAAGTTTCACACAAAAAGTGAGTAAAGACTAATGGTCTGATTCATAACAAAAACAAATCTAGTTACCTGTAAGAGATCTCCGAGGTTGACGAGAAGAGCTCCAGGAACAGGAGGGACATCGACCCAGTAACCATTCTGCTGAACTTGAAGCCCACCTATGTGGTCTTGGAGAAGAATAGTGAGGAAAGATCTGTCTGAATGTGGACTTGTGCCGTAAGTTAGATCAGGCTCAGGACAAGGTGGGTAGTAATGAGAGAGCATCAACAAACCCTTTGTGCAATCCATATCTTTCAAATGGTTAGGACTCAACCCTAAAGCTTCTGATAAAAGCTCAAAGATTAGTTCCCCTAGTTCCATCACTCCCTTTGAATACTCCAATATGATTTCTCTAAAACATTCAGACCAAACTAAACTTCAAAACCCTATCTATAGTATCAAAACAATAAAGTGATCTTTAGATTAATCTCTTACCCACAATTCTCAGGTAAGTCCTCTGCCTTGGGACCATCAGGGTACATAAAACAACTTAAAGTATCTCTCCAGTTCGCAGATGCAGAGCTATAGAGATCGAAGTTGCTTCCATAAGTAACCTTCTTGGTGTAATCACGGCCATAGAGCTTCTTCCTCACTTCTGGATCTTGCTCGTGAAACCCACGAGTCCCATCTTTCATCTTCTCCATAACATTAACCGGTATCCCATGGTTTACCGCCTGGAAGAACCCATATCTCTCGACCGCTTCTTTGACCTTCGAGATAACTCTCTCTCGCGTGGCTTTAGACTCGAACAGGCCACCTCCGAGATCGATTGTTGGGATCTTTATCGTTGAGGAAGGAAGTGGTGGAGTTTGGTCGGTTGAACTGAGATGCGGGTGATGGAAAATACGAGGGATCGTTGAGACTCCTGCCTCGACGAGACCATTTACTCCGAGTTTCATTTCGTCGAAAGCTTTTAGCTCACTAGCACGATCGAACTTTGCTTCCATCTTTGTGTGTGGTCAGAGACCGAACAAAGGAGACAAAACGTTTTAATTAATAAGAGGTTTTGCCTTAACATCGATGCCTCTCTTTATACTATAATAGTGTCTTGTCGGAAGATTAATGGGAATGAGCTGTATGTTACAAAAGTCGACAAACACATGATAGTAGATACGTTTTAGACGTTGCTAAATTGTGTGAAACCTAACGTGAATAAATTGTATGAAAGAGGAGAATATAACGGAGCATAACTTAAAAGAAAAGTGAAATTAGGGGAATAAATCTTTGATGAAGCTTAGAGTTTTGGCTAGGTGATTCATCACATAAGAAGTTTGATTCGGTGACATCTGATTTGAAAGTTTCAGGTGGAAAATTATAAGAGAACTGAACCAATAGCTGTCAGTTGCACATAAAAGAAAAAGATACTCCTCTGTTTTAATATAAGTGTCAATTATACACATTTTACACATATTAAGAAAATGAATAAATATAGAAAAATTGTCAAAAATACCACTTTTTTGTACAACTTTTCAAAAATACCTTAATCACTTTTATCTTTGTTTTTTAAGAAGAAAAACACACTTATAATCCTTGGGTTGATTAATCTAAGACTTAGAGTTTAGAGTTATGGGGTGGTGTAAGATGGCAGTAGAGTTTAGGAATGTAAAATTTAAGATTCTAATTAATTTTAAATTTTTTTTGTCTCTTAAGAAAGTGATATTTTTGAAAATGTCTATTTAATAAAAGTAAAAATGAAAAATGATACAACAAAAGTGGTAAACTTGAAATTCTCCTATAAATATACTACTATGTCCTTATTTAATGTATATTTATTTAAATGAAATAATTTTTTAAAACATCTATTTTTTAGTTAAAAAGGAAAGAAAGAGACTATATAGAAAAAATTGTATTGAAATTGTAAAATGATACTTTTTTGAAACAAGAAAAAATATAAAATGACACTTATTTAGAAATAGATGAGGATATTGCAATGATTCAAATCATTGAAACAAGAGCATACTTATAAATAAGGGAAAAAAAATCAATATCAACCAACACGCTTTAAAATTGAATAAAACTCAGTATAATAATAGTTTTCTAACGATTGGTTTCCTTGTTGCAAGTAAGAACTTTTGAGGCATTTTTTTCTTTACTTATCTCACTGACAAGATTCTAGGTTTGCCCAAACCTGCATGGGACACCTTTAGTTAATTATGTCCACTAGGCTGCTGCTGAGTAGCGGAATCGCATCTAAATCAAGGGAACACATAGCTCGATAGTACTAACATTCTCTCCCTGGCATAGAGGATGTTTCTGAAATTCTCAAACATGCTTTATCCACGTTCTTTTATGTTTCTTTTGTCACCAGAAGAGATGCTTCACCATCAGTAGTTCAGTCTTCTCCTCAAACACTTGCTTCGTCTATAGTTGCTACCTGCTTAATCAACAAATAAAAGATAATTATGACACTTTACTATAATGAATCCTTGGGCAAATACATTCTGATTTGCTAACCTTTGAAGCTGGTTTGTAATGTATTCACATATGCTAAAACTCATGCTTCTCAGTCCATGCAGTTGCCTCTCTCTCTCTCTCTCTCTCTCTCTCAGAAGCTTTCATTACATTTATTTTCTGCAAACCCAAGCTTTCTCTTCGGCTCTCAAAACAACTCCTTCAAGTATGAAGACACGCTCTCTGGCTTTTTCAAAACTCAGACCGCCCACATATGTATCTCTTGGAGAACCAAGTCACTTTCCTTGATCAATTTGTCCTTTTACTTACTCAACAGTATATAGTCTTCTCTTCAAAATCCTCAGAGAGATCTGCATTGCACCTTGGATTCTTTGGAACATTCAAATTGGCAGCAGCAAAAACAACAGCTGCAACTGTACAAAAGTGTTGATGAACCACTTCCGCTTAGAGATTGATCAATATGTGCCTTTAGAACTAGTTGTGTACAAGGGCCATGAAACAAGCGTAGTGGCATTCTATTCTATAAGAGATTGGTACATAAACAGAAAAAAGGGACAGGTTGTAACCCAAGCTCTAGCTGCACACAAAGTAAATCCCCCCAGAAAGTAATCTCGCTTTGCTTCGGTGTGGTACTAATATCTAAATCATGTTGAATAAAAAAAACTCAGCTCTACATCAACCATCAACCTTTTAGAAAAAAATACATGAATCAGTCCTTATTTCATCAAAGCAGATAAACTAACTTAGCCGGGTTGCACGTAAGTTTACCAGCTTCTATGTCACCTAACCGGTTCTTGAATTCTCTCTATTTCTTGAGGAGAATATTAATCCTACGGTACAGCGTGTCTGCACATGTGTGGTACATAACTCTTTTTTTTCATATCCAAACCGCAAGAGAAAAAAGCCATAAAACTAGAAACGATTTATTATGCAAATAGAAAAGGTTACAACTCAGAAGACATTAATACACTATCTAAATTTATTCCGATGTGTTATTTCTTATTCATTACAAACGCACCATGGTTTACTCACTCACTTACACATAATTGTGTATACATGATATAGTTTTAGTGACCAGACCGAGTCTAAACAGCTTCTCCTGACTTACTTACAGCATCTAAAGCAGCCAATAATTTGTAAGCAGCAGCCGTGGGCGCAACCCGAGTATCTGTATCCCCATTGTCCTTTCCTGTTATATCCCACATATGGTCTTTCCTTGTCTACCCCATTTAGTTCTCCGCTGTAGCCTCCAAGGCCACCACCACCATTACCTTGGATTGTTTCCTCACTCTCCCGTTTAATGGTGCCTGTCCAAAACAACATGTTATTTTCAATAATATTGTTTAGCATGGAGTTAGATAAAAAAAACTATTGAACGTTACATACTTAGGGTGTAGTTAGTCTTACAAATATTTTGATTAATAAAAGACAGTACAAGAGTTAGACTGTATATTTACGTACCGGACTGGCTTTCAGATGCTCCCGCTAATTCTGAGACAACGAGGAGAAGAGTAAAGAAACCCAACAGAAACAAAGTCTTAGAAGCCATTTTTATTCAACTGCTTATGTTTTTTTTTCTTTGTCAAAGATCTGCTTATGTTATAACACTCTTTTTATGAAACAAATGAAAATGTTGCGGTATTTATAGAGAACGAGGAGGATGTGATAAATAGTGGAGCGGATGAATTTTATCACAATAAGGAAAGTCATGGTCGGTTGTTGGATTCATTGTAAGTCAATATGAATTTGAAACTCCTAAAACTGGCAAGCCATACTAATTCTTTGTATCTTTTTTTTTTGTCAACGTCTAAAACTAGCCATTCGAGATTTTTCAAAAACTAATCCATTATTGGCATATCAGAATTGGGAAGTTTAGTATGGTGGGTTGAGAATTTTCCAAAAAAATATGTGAATGTATACTGATATTCTAGATGAAAGGCGGATATATTTACATCATGAATATGCAGTGTCGCAAAATTTATATTTGAGTACTGTTGTCAGGGGAGATAGTGATTGTGTTGTTTTCATAAAAAATTTTTGTCTCCTTGATAGTTGGTTCGTTTAGTCTTGTCCTGAGAATCATGGAAGTACACGAGAGAGATAAGATATAATACTAATGAAGTGATATCCATAATACTAGAGAGTCAGTTGTGTGTTTCCGGTAGATAGATGATCATATGAGTAGCCAAAAAAATGTTTCTAATTAAGAAGGATGATTCGTAAATAACAATTTTGATGCATTAACCCGAGCGTGTTAGTTCATTGGCTCAAAAAAATAATCTAGACAACACATAGTAAAGCATAGACAGTACTGCATGGAAGTTAACTACGTGATTTTAGTGTGATTTGAAGACACTTTTAAGAGCTTGTATAATAACACATTGATCTTTGATGAGTTTTCTAATAACAAAAGTGTTACTTCCCTATATGCAGATCATAGAAAAGTTAGAAAATCATTTCTACGGATGAATGAATCAAATTCTAATATAAATTAAAGACCAGATAACTTTGGATGTAAATGAGATTCTAGTCTGTAATATGCATATTTGGAGATATATTACTACATAAGTTTTTAATTAAAAACAGCTGTTAAATAATAATAATATATATACTTTTATTAATTAGGAGATATCCCTAGAAATTTCAGATTATTTCTAAAAATGTACAATGCATAAATGATTTTTTTTCTCTGAATATTCAAATAAATTCAAAACTTAGTATTATATCCACGTACTTACATATTTTAGTGTCATGAAAATATTTTGAACCATATCACCTAACTACCAAAGTCCTAACACTATTCCACTCTTGTGTAGTTATATATAAAAATGTATATTTTCTTAAGACGAAATCGATGATATTTACTCGCGCCCAAAAATACGACGTCGAACTTTTATTTTAGTTTAAAGTTTTTGTGTGGAGAAAAAACAGCTATTTTAAAAAAAGAAAAAAAAGTAAAATTTTATTGGTCATTTTTAACATAGACTTAGCGCAAAAGACAAACAA